>JAOYMO020426551.1:0-22144 GCA_025802455.2 Iodosphaeria phyllophila | reverse complement strand
AAACAACATTACGAAAAGGGCATATCGCCTGTATTCTATCCAATTAGGCCAAATTCGTAGTAATAATTTCGTTTTCAAACTAAATCAAGCTGCCTGTATCGTATTAATTCTAACTTTTCCGAGCCAACCTTGTAAATATCACTGTATATTGTGATCTTGATTGTCGATATGAATTAACACACTATGAGTGCTGACGCCCCTTCCAATGTGACAACAGAAAACGAACAAATTCTAGCCAGAAACGTAAAATTCCTGGAAGATACTCAGCGTATTGCGGGGATAGGCAGCTGGGTTATCGATCTGACTTGCAATGTAGTTAGCTGGTCGGATTTAACCAGATCAATTTATGAAGTCGGTTCTAACTACGAACCTTCTTTCGAAAGTGTTATAGACTTTGTCAAAACGGCAGGCGCCAAAGAAGCGTTTACTGATTTGGTTCAAAAGACAATGGAAGACGGTAGCATGTTTGACATAGAACTACCAATCACAACCGCATTAAAACGTGATCGCTGGATCCGAATTACCGGCAAAGCGGAAAATACCGATGCATATAGAGACAGGATTTATGGCGCGATTCAAGACATCACAGAACAAAAAACGACCGAAATATCGCTTAAGAATTCGCAGAATCAATTACAATCGGTTGTTGACTCTGTCAATGGGATTTTTTGGGAAGCCGACGCTGCGACCTTCACGTTTTCCTTTGTCAGTGACCATGTAACAGAAATGTTAGGCTTCACTCCGGAAGAATGGCTAAGCGAACCTGATTTTTGGGCAAATCACATTCATCCATCAGATCGATATCAGGCAGTAAGTTTTTGTCAGTATCAGGTAAGTAATTTCCGGGACCATACATTCGATTACCGGATGATAAAAGCGGACGAAAGTATTATTTGGGTTAAAGATGTGGTTTGTGTGATAAGAGAAGAGGGAAAGCCTACCTGTCTGCGGGGCTTAATGGTGGATATTACCGAAGCCAAAAGAATAGAACAACTTGGAGTTTTGGAGAAATCAGTGCTGGAACTTCATACAAAGAACGATACGGATTTAAACGAGGTGGTGCTGACCTATTTGAAAGGGATGCAAGAAATTTTTCCAACAATGCAATGTTCTTTACATTCGATCAAAGACAATCGCCTGGAATATGGTATTTCACCCTCATTGCCAATGTCGGGTCCCGCTTAGGACGGGATGGTTTTACCGTGCAAGTTCAAGTCTTGTTACCCATATATGAGGATATAGTTCAATGGTAGAACAACTATCTGTGGCATAGTACGCTCTCTGTTCGAATCAGGGTATTCTCCTTTATCAGCCAAGATAGTTTAATAGGTTAAAACTTTAATTTCATACATTAGTAATGAGAATTCAATTTTCTCTCTCGGCTTATACCAAGGAAGGTACCGTTTGTTGGTATGACGGGTTGAGCTGTAAACTCAATAGCATTGCTATCGAAGGTTCAATTCCTTTTCTTCCTATTATATATTTATGTATACCCTCATTAACTTAATAGGTAGAGTAAAATTCTTCTAATATTTTAGTACACGTTCGAGTCCTGTATGAGGATGATTTATAAAATAAAATTTTGCATAAATAGGAAAATCTGATAGCTAGAAAATATATTATAAAATGTATAAATTAGATAGAAAATAAAGAGGATAAAATGCAATATAAAACCTTATGAAACATATAAATAGCTTTTAATATAGTATAAATTATTTATAACACAAATCAGGTTATATAAATCTAAATTACCATATGTTGTAGACTAATAGGTAAGTCATGAATTTTTGATATTTACTTATAAGTGTTCGAATCACTTCAACATAGCAAAAGAATAAGATCAGATGGTCTGACATTTGATTGCAAATCATTATGATGGAGTTCGATTCTCCCTTATTCTTACCTTAAATCTAATCAGCAAACTTGGATATCAAGATAATAAATTTGATTTGTATTTATAGTATATTATTTTTATATGCGTGATTAAACCTAGTTTAGATGTTAAACATAGTCTGTCTATTTATCAAGCACATCCCTATCATCTAGTATCCCCATCTCCTTGACCAATATTGACAAGTACATCTTTGCTAGTATTAACTACATCCGGAGTGTTAAGTCTTCACAATTTTATAAATACTCCTTATATTTTTTTTGTTGCTTTATTTTTAGTTTGTGCTTCTATGTCATTTTGATTTAGAGATGTAATAAGTGAAGGAACATATAAAGGTAACCATACTTTAGCTGTTCAAAAAGGTATTTATATAGGTGTAGTACTATTTATAATATCTGAAGTCTTTTTCTTTTTAGCTATATTTTGAGCTTACTTTCATAGTGGATTAAGTCCAGATGTAGAAGTAGGAGCAGAGTGACCTCCTATGGGTATCCAAGCCATAGATCCTTTTGAGCTACCTCTTTTAAATACAGTACTTTTATTATCTTCAGGATTTACAGTAACATATGCTCACCATTCTCTTATAAAAGGAGATAGAGCCAATACTTTATATGGTCTTATATACACTATAGCTTTAGCTATAATATTTACAACTTTACAAGGAGTAGAATATAATGTATCATCTTTCACTATTAGTGATGGAGTTTTTGGGTCTTGTTTCTACTTCGGAACTGGATTTCATGGATTACATGTAATCATAGGTACAATTTTTTTAGCTTCAGGATTCTGAAGAATATTAGCTTATCATTTAACAGATAACCATCATTTAGGTTTTGAATCTGGAATATTATATTGACATTTTGTAGACATAGTATGACTATTTTTATATGTATTTATATATTATTGAGGATCTTAGTCAATAAAATAGCCATTACTTAGTTTTATATATTATTGGTTTATAATATTTTTTACCTTATAACTATAAGGATAAATTATATAAATAAAAAAAGTCTATGTAATTATAGTAATAAAATACATATATAACTAGTAATTTTTTTAATCTATGCGTAATAATTTTATTAAATTATAAGAATGAGAACTTTAAAAAAACATCCTATATTAAGATTATTAAATTCTTATTTAATAGACGCATCTCAACCATCTAATCTTAGTTACTTATGAAATTTTGGATCTTTATTAGCTTGTTGCTTAGTTATACAAATTATTACAGGTGTAACATTAGCAATGCATTATAATGCAAATGTATTAGAAGCATTTAATTCTATTGAACATATAATGAGAGATGTAAACAATGGATGATTAATACGTTATTTACATGCAAATACTGCATCTGCATTTTTCTTCTTAGTATACCTTCACATAGGTAGAGGTATATACTATGGTTCTTACAAAAAACCTAGAGCATTAGTTTGAATTATAGGTACTGTAATATTAATAGTAATGATGGCTACTGGTTTCTTAGGTTATGTTTTACCTTACGGTCAAATGTCTTTATGAGGTGCAACAGTTATTACTAATCTAATGAGTGCTATACCTTGAATTGGTCAAGATATAGTTCAATTTATATGAGGAGGATTTTCTGTTAACAATGCTACATTAAATAGATTCTTTTCTCTTCATTATGTATTACCTTTTGTATTAGCTGTTTTAGTACTTTTACATTTAATATCTTTACATGATAAAGCTGGATCAGGTAATCCTTTAGGTGTAGGAAATTATGTAGATAGAATTACATTTTCTCCTTATTATATTTTTAAAGATTTAATAACTATCTTTATATTCATATTTGTATTATCAGCATTAGTTTGTTTTGCTCCTAATGCATTAGGTGATAGTGAAAATTATGTTATGGCTAATCCTATGCAAACTCCCCCAGCTATAGTACCTGAATGATACTTATTACCATTCTATGCTATATTAAGATCTATACCTAATAAACTTTTAGGTGTTATTGCTATGTTTGCAGCTATATTAATAATAATATCTCTTATTTTCTTAGATACTAATAAAACTAGAGGTTTCCAATACAGACCTTTAAGTAAAATTAGTTTTTATATTTTCTGTGCAATATTTATAGGATTGATGGTTTTAGGTGCAAAACATGTAGAAAGTCCTTATATTGAGTTAGGTCAAACTTTCACTTTACTTTATTTCTTATATTTTTTAGTAGTAGTACCTTGTATTTCTTACATAGAAAATAAATTAAGTAGAATAATACTATCATAGTATTAGTATCATAAGCAATAATAATTATTTTTTCATAGCTTTAAACAAAAAATAAAATACATTTATTTGTATAAATTTCTATGAAAGGAACTTTTTTTTTATCATGTTGTACATATTAACTTATAATAATTTAAATGAATCATTATCATCTGTAATAAATGTATTAGAATTTATTTTTATTCTATTTGGAATTTATGTAATCGTTAGTAAAAATCCTATATTGTCAGTATTATACTTAATAGGTTTATTTTTATTAGTTTCTATCTATCTAATTATTATAGGAGTATACTTTATAGGTATATCTTATTTATTAGTCTATATTGGAGCTGTATCTATTTTATTTTTATTTATATTAATGCTAATAGATATCAGAATATCAGAATTACAAATAGAAACAATGAATAGTATTATCTTAGGTAGTTTATTAGGGGCAGGATTTTACATTCCTGTAAACAATTTAGATATATTTTCTAATCATCCTAATAAAGACTCTTCGTTATATGTTACTCATAATAGTTGAGAAGGTTTTTTGGTGGAAAATATAGATATAGTAGCTATAGGTAATATTATATATACTAATTTATCATTATGATTAATTTTATCTTTGCTTATACTATTGTTATCCATGGTTGGTGCTATAGTTATAAATTTAGATAATAAATCTAATTAAATATTGTTTATGTATAATAAACTAAAGAATTAATAATAAATATAAAAATTTTAATTCTAAACAAAAAAGTATTAAATTTGAAGTAATAATATATCTTTAAATTATTTAAGATTCTTAAATCTGAAAACTCTATGTTTAATTGGTAAATTAAGAAGAGGTCTAATATTTAAATATATCATATATATTTACCTAACTTTAATTTTTTTACCCTTATTAAGTTCTTTAATTCCAGGATTTCTAGGTAGAAAAATTGGTGTAAAAGGAACTCATTTTATTACTTGTGTTTCTATTTCTATAACTACAATTTTAGCTATGATTATTTTTATGGAAGTAGGATTAAATTCTATACCCGTGGAAATTAAATTATTTAAATGAATAGATTCAGAATCTTTAAACATATTTTGAAGTTTTAATTTTGATTCTTTAACAGTTTCTATGTTGATACCTGTATTAATAGTATCTAGTTTAGTGCATATATATTCTATAAGTTATATGAGTACTGATCCCCATAATCAAAGATTTTTTAGTTATTTAAGTTTGTTTACTTTTATGATGGTTATATTAGTTACTGGAAATAATTTTTTAGTTATGTTTGTTGGTTGAGAAGGTGTAGGTGTATGTTCTTATTTATTAGTAAGTTTTTGGTTTACTAGAATAGCGGCTAATCAAAGTTCTCTATCTGCGTTTTTAACTAATAGAGTAGGAGATTGTTTTTTAACTATAGGAATGTTTGCTATACTTTGAACATTTGGTAATATAGATTATGCCACAGTCTTTTCTTTATCTCCTTATATTAATAAAAACTTGATAACTATTATAGGTATATGTTTATTAATAGGTGCTATGGCAAAAAGTTCTCAATTAGGTTTACATGTATGATTGCCTTTTGCTATGGAAGGTCCTACTCCCGTATCTGCTTTAATACATGCTGCTACAATGGTTACAGCAGGTGTTTATTTATTAATAAGAACATCTCCGTTAATAGAGTATAGTGATACTGTATTACTTATATGTTTATGACTAGGTGGGTTAACTACAATGTCTAGTTCATTAATAGGATTTTATCAAGAAGATATAAAAAAAATAATAGCTTATTCTACTATGAGTCAATTAGGTATGATGGTTTTGGCTATAGGGTTATCATCATATAATATATCATTATTTCATTTAATAAACCATGCTTTTTATAAAGCATTACTTTTTTTAGGAGCAGGTTCAGTTATTCATGCGGTATTTGACAATCAAGATCTTAGAAAATATGGAGGTTTAAAAATATTTTTACCTTTAACTTATACAATAATGTTAATAGCTTCACTTAGTTTAATAGCATTACCTTTTATGTCAGGATTTTATTCTAAAGATTTTATTTTAGAATCTTCTTATGGTCAATTTTTTTATTCATCAAGAATAGTTTATTTTTTAGCTATTATTGGTGCTACTTTTACTCTTTTATATTCAATAAAAATTCTTTATTTAGCTTTTATAAGTACACCTAATGGTTACTTAGTTGATTATAAAAATGCACATGAGGGTGATCTATTTATGGCCATACCTTTAATTATATTAGCTATCTTTTCAATTTTCTTTGGTTATATATCTAAAGATTTATTTATAGGTTTAGGTTCAGATTTCTTTGGAGATAACAGTATATTCATACATCCTCTTCACGAGATAATGTTACAAACTGAGTTCTCCTTACCTTTTAGTATAAAAATACTACCTATAATAATAACTATCTCTTCTTTTTTTTATTTCAATGGTTATATAAACAACTTCTTCTTATTTATATTTTTAATGACTTATTTAATCACTCCAGAAATTTATTCTTATCTATTTTCTTATATATTTACTAATACTAGTTTAATATTAATATTATCATTATTTACATTATTTGTTTATGATAATAGAAACAAATTTTTAAGTACAATGTATAATAACACACAATATTACAATATAATATCTTCTTTAAAAGAGAAAAGTATACTAATAAAAATTTCATTGGTTAATTTTTTTAATCAACGGTTATTTATAGAACTTTTTTATAACAAGTTTATTTCAGAAATTGTATTAAAATTAGGTGGACAATCTACAAAAATTTTAGATAAAGGATCAGTGGAATATTTAGGTCCGTATGGTTTAGAGGTTAGTTTAGTTTATATAGGTAATAGATTATCTAAACTAGATTCCGGAGTAATTACATCATATGCCTTATATATTTTATCGGGTCTTGTTTTATATATCTTTATACTTAATTCTATTGTAACAAATGAATTAATATTAATAATATTAATAAGTCTATTTTATGTTTTATTAAAAAAATAATAAATAAGTGTATTGTCATTTTTTTTTCAGTTTAAAATATATAATTTAGTATAATAGTATTGTATGAAATTAAAGATAATTTTATTTTATAACCCCTTTCCCAAAACCCGTAACTTTTATTGATTTATACATAAGAATTCACATGAATAGTTTCATAATATATCTTATATTTGTTGTAGTTATAGCTGTTCTTTTATTAGGTATTAATTTTTTATTATCATCTCATAACCCCTATATGGAAAAAAAAACAGCTTTTGAATGTGGATTTCATTCATTTTTAGGTCAAAATAGAACTCAATTTACTATTTCATTCTTTATTTTTGCATTATTGTTTTTATTATTTGATTTAGAAATATTATTAATTTATCCTTATACTATAAGTGCTTATAATAATAGCGCATACGGATTATTGATTATGTTAATATTCTTCTTATTACTAACTGGAGGATTGGTGTTTGAATTAGGTAAAAAAGCTTTAACTATATATTCCAAACAAAAACAAAATTCTTTCATTATTTATAAATAAGTAAAAGGTATTTATTTAATATATAAATTAAAAAAAGGGTCTTAAATATATTTATATATGATTATTTGCAATATAGTATAGCAATTATTATTGCTATATAATAATAATTGAGTTTGATGATGGCTCTGATTGAACGCTATCTAAGTGCTTGACACATGCTAATCTAACATTATCTTTTGATTAAGATAAAGTGGTATACAGGTGAGCAAATAATAATTCTCTGCCTTTAAGTAATGGTTAAATACCTTATATATAAAAATAACCTTAAGAAATTTTGGTTGTTTTTAGTTAAAGTAATGATTTATAGTAAATTCTTTTTACTATGTTATGCTTAAAGATGATGTAATTATTTCGGAATTTTTTTATTAAGGTAATGGCTTAAGAACACTTTAACCTTTAAATCCGTAATTGAAACTGAGAGGTTTATCAATCACATTGGGTCTGAAAAAACCCCAATACGTATAGTACAGCAGTGAGGAATATTGGTCAATAGTCGAAAGACTGAACCAGCAACTTAGAGGAAATTATAATCAAATTTCTAAATAAAAATGAAATAATGACTACCCGACAATTTTTTATTTATGAAGTCTCGACCAAATTTTGTGCCAGCAGTCGCGGTAATACAATATAGACTAGTGTTATTCGTCTTTATTAGGTTTAAAGGGTACCTAGACGGTAAGTAGATAATTAGAATTTATTTCTTTTTATTAAGATTTTAAGTTTAACTTAAAATCGATAATCTTAACTAGAGTTTTGTACAAGAGGATTTTAGTACTTATAGTGTAGAGATAGAATATGCAAATACTTTAGGGACTGATAAAGGTATAAACAAACCTCCAGAACAAAACTGACGTTGAGGTACGAAGGTTAGGATATCGAATAGGATTAGAGACCCTAATAGTCCTTACAGAAAATGATGAATGTCATAGGTAATAAAAATTATAACAATTGTTATAATTACATCTATAAATGAAAGTGTAAGCATTCCACCTCATGAGTAATTCGGCAATGTAGAAATTGAAATCATTAGACCGTTTCTAAAACCAGTAGTGAAGTATGTTATTTAATTCGATAACCCTCGAAAAACCTTACCACAACTTGAATACTAATTATTTATAATTAATACAAGCGTTGCACGGCTGTTTTTAGTTAATATCGTGAGAGATAATCTGAATATAGCTTTTAGATTAAATTAATGAAAACCCTCTATAATATTTATTGTTAATATTTAATTTGGGATTAATACAAGTCATCATGACCTTGACTTAGTTGTGGGCTATAGACGTGCCACATATAATTAGACAAAAGGATGTAAAATTGTGAAATTTAGCTAAACCTTAAAATAAGAAGATGGATTGTAGTCTGTAATTCGACTACATGAAATAGGAATTACTAGTAATCGTAAATCAGCTTGTTACGGTGAATTTTATCTTAGATAGGTACTAACTACTCGTCAGGCGCTGAAAGAGGTATGTGCAATAAGTTTGGTTATAAATAGTATCACTTAGATTGATCTTAGAATTTAATATATTATTTATAGGTTTCGTATGTGTGACCTCAATTGGTGTTAAGTCGAAATACGGTTCGTGTAGTGGAAGTTGCACGGGATTGATGTATCTGATTTGAAATATTTCCAATATAAATTAATTTATTATATAAACTATATAAACTATATAAATTATATAAATAATATACCGTCATTAATTGATAGACTATTATAGCCCTCATAGCTCAATGGTAGAGCAGAATACTGTTAATATTAAGGTTGAATGTTCGAATCATTCTGAAGGCTTTCAGGTGAATTAGTTAAATTGGTATAATAGAACACTACGGATGTTTTTTTGTAGGTTCGAGTCCTATATTCACTTTATTACATAAGTTAGATAGTTTATTTTAATTTACTATAAGACTTTATAAAGAATTGCACGGGTTAGAGCCGGATTGGTTAGGCGTCTCTTTTGGGTAGAGAAGTAATTATGTTCGAGTCATAATAATCCGAAGAATATAAGATTTTTTAACTTAATTGGTAGAGTGTGCTTTTGATAAGAGCATGGTTCAAGTTCAATTCTTGGAAAAATCAAGATATAATATTTAAAACAGCGGGTGTAGTTTAATGGTAGAGCTATTGTCTTCCAAACAATAAGTATCGGTTCGACTCCGATCCCCCGCAAAAGGTTAATAGTTAATAGGTAAACGATTTTCTTGTCACGAAAAGATATGTCGGATCGAAGCCGACTTAACCTGAAGGAAAAGTCATCATTGGTAGGATAAGATATTTGCTAAATATTGTGTTTATACACCTAGATGTTCGAGTCATCTTTTTTCCACACTAAAAAAATAAATCTAAAAAAAGTGTAATTTAATGGTAAAATGTGAAGCTTCAAACTTTAAGTTCTTAGTTCAAATCTAGGCACTTTTGATATTATTTCTGGAGAATTGGCTGAGATGGCTTAAAGCAATAAGCTTGAAACTTATCTAGTATTATTACTACATCCGTTCGAATCGGATATCCTCCATATACATAAACTTTCATAAGTGGGAGTTAGAAATTAAATAAAAAATGAATTTAAAATAAAACTATTTTTCTTACATTTAAAAGTAGATTAGCTTAATTGGTAGAGCAATCGTTTTACACACGAAAGGTTAGGAGTTCGATTCTCTTATTTACTACTATTCCTAGATAATTTTAATTATCGTAATGGTTATAAAAAAATATTAATTTTCAGTCAACTACAATAAAAACAAATGTTAAATAATTTTGAAACAATTTTAAATCCCTTAAGTCAATTTGAAATAAGAGACTTATTAGTATTTCACTTACCTTTATTAAATAATATACATTTTTCATTAACTAACATAGTAGAATATTTAAGTATAAGTTTCATAATAATTACAGTATTTAATAGTATGACACATAAACATGCTACTGTTTTATACAAAAATTGAGGTTTAAGTAAAGAATGTATACAAGATACTGTATTCAGTATAGTAACTAACCAAATAAATAAACATAAAGGTCAAATATATTATCCTTTTATTATTACTTTATTTATGTTTATTCTTATAAATAATTTAATAGGTATGATACCTTATAGTTTTTCAACTACTAGCCATTTTGTATTAACATTTTCTATTAGTTTTACAGTAGTATTAGGTGCAACTATATTAGGATTAAAAGAACATAAATTAGTATTCTTTTCATTATTTGTACCCGCAGGTTGTCCTTTAGCTTTATTACCTGTTTTAGTATTAATTGAATTCATTTCATATTTAGCTAGAAACGTTTCATTAGGACTAAGATTAGCTGCTAATGTATTGTCTGGTCATATGTTATTAAATATATTAAGTGGATTTACTTTTAAAATAATGACATCAGGTATTTTATTCTTTATATTAGGTTTATTACCTTTATCATTTATTATAGCCTTTTCAGGATTAGAGTTAGCTATAGCATTTATACAAGCACAAGTGTTTGTTGTGTTAACTTGTGGATATATAAAAGATTCATTAGATTTACATTAATTCATAGCTAATCTTTATTTTATTTTTATGTAATTAAATAAATATACAATATATAAATTTTTGTATATTTATTATATATACTACCTCCCTTCCCCCTCTTTTTAATTTAATTATTATTTTGTCCTCATAATGAGGACAGCTATAGAATCTTCGTCTATGTGACTTGAAAGATGGTTTTGATCCTCTAATGCAAAAGATATTGGAGTACTATATATAATATTTGCATTATTTGCAGGTGTTATAGGTACATCCTTGTCTATATTAATAAGAATAGAATTAGCCGGTCCAGGTGTACAATTTATAGGAAACAATCAAATATATAATAGTATTATTACAGGTCATGCAATTGTAATGATATTTTTCATGGTTATGCCAGGATTAATAGGAGGATTTGGTAATTTTTTAATGCCTATTATGATAGGAGGGCCAGATATGGCATTTCCTAGATTAAATAATATATCCTTTTGACTTCTTCCTCCAAGTTTTGCTTTATTTTTATTTGCCATAAATATAGAAAATGGAGTAGGTACAGGATGAACTATATATCCTCCATTATCTGGTATACAAAGTCATAGTGGTCCAAGTGTAGATTTAGCAATTTTTGCTTTACATTTATCTGGTTTAAGTTCTATGTTAGGAGCTATGAATTTTATTACTACTATATTAAATATGAGATCTCCAGGAATAAAATTACATAAAGTAACTTTATTCGGATGAGCTACAGTAATTACTGCTGTTTTATTATTATTATCTTTACCCGTACTAGCTGGTGCAATTACCATGTTATTAACAGATAGAAATTTTAATACTTCATTCTTCGAAGTAGCTGGAGGAGGAGATCCTATACTATTCCAACATTTATTTTGATTCTTTGGTCACCCTGAAGTTTATATATTAATTGTACCGGCTTTCGGTATAGTTAGTACTACTATTTCTGCTGGATCTAACAAAGGTGTGTTTGGTTATTTAGGTATGGTGTATGCAATGATGTCTATTGGTATACTAGGATTTATCGTTTGAAGTCACCATATGTATACAGTTGGATTAGATGTTGATACAAGAGCCTACTTTACGGCTGCAACTATGATTATAGCTGTACCTACAGGTATCAAAATTTTCTCATGACTAGCTACATGTTATGGGGGTTCTATACAATTAACTCCTTATATGTTATTTAGTTTAGGATTTGTAATAATGTTTACAATTGGAGGATTAAGTGGAGTTGTTTTAGCTAACGCATCTTTAGATATAGCTTTCCATGATACTTACTATGTGGTAGCACACTTCCATTATGTTTTAAGTATGGGAGCAGTATTTGGTCTATTTAGTGGATGATATTTTTGATCTACAAAAATAACTGGATTAACTTATGATGAAACTTTAGGTAAAATTCATTTTTGAATTTTATTTATAGGAGTAAATGTGACTTTCTTCCCTCAACATTTCTTAGGTTTACAAGGAATGCCTAGAAGAATTAGTGATTTTGCTGATGCATTTGCTGGATGAAATATAGTAAGTAGTGTAGGTTCTTTAATATCTGTGGTAGCTACTATTTTCTTCTTACACTTATTGTACCTTCAATTAACTGTTGGTACAGCTGTAGGTAAATTCCCTTCTATGAATACGAAATTATTTACAGATTCTTTAAGATATTTTTTAAATAGATCTTACCCTAGTATTGAATGATGTTTAACTAGTCCACCTAAACCACATTCATTCGTAAATTTACCGATCATGTCTTAAATTAATTTAAGTTTTTTTCTTATTATAGAAATTTATACCTTTTTTTCTTATTGTATAAATTTCCCTTTTTTATTTATGTAGGATCTTTAATTCTAAGGTTTTTAATATAAATGATCTATATGGTAACATAATTCTTTATTCTATATACTAGGATGGAGGTATAAATATTTAAGACTAAACATGAATACTAATACAAACCTTTTGAATACCCTTCTTTTTACAAAGACTAGCTTTACTTTCATTAGATATACTATTTTATCTATTCTTTTTTTCGTATTTAACATTTTTCATATAGTTTTCTTAAATGAATATAAATCTGATACTCCTAAACCTTGAGGTCTTTATTTCCAAGATGCTGCTAGCCCACAAATGGAAGCCTTAATAGAATTACATAATTATATTATGTATTTTTTATTTATCGTATTATTTGCAGTACTATGAATAATGTTTTCTATAGTTTATAACTTCACTGGAAAAAAATTTAGTCATACTTACATAGTACATGGGACATTAATAGAACTTATATGAACTATCACTCCTGCTCTTATTTTAATTGTTATAGCATTCCCTTCCTTTAAATTATTGTATATTACAGATGATGTAACAGAAACTGATTTAACTGTAAAAGTAGAAGCACACCAATGATATTGAAGTTATGAATTCCCTGAATTTGTGAATGGAGATGATGAATTTATAGCATTTGATTCATACATGATTAATGAACCCGAATTAGAAGATGGGAGATTAAGAATGTTAGAAGTAGATAATAGAATCATATTACCTACTTTATCTCATGCTAAATTCAATGTAGCATCTACTGATGTTATACATTCATTAGCTTGCCCTAGCTTAGCCTTAAAATGTGATGCATATCCATATAAAAACAGTCAAGTATCTTTATTTGGAAATAGAGAAGGAGTTTATTATGGACAATGTTCAGAAATATGTGGTATATATCATAGTGGTATGCCTATTGTGATACAAACAGTATCTTTAGAAAAATTTTTAATTTACTTACAAAGTCAATAATGTTAATTTATTCTGTCCTAATATTGTTGTTAGCAACTGCCGTAAATAAAAATCGAGATAGTTCCATCTTATTTAGTAGAATTACTATTCTTGCTTTAATAAGTTCATTAGTTGTATTGTCAATTAATATGAATATTCATTTTATTCATGAAGGGTTAATATTATATGGGGGTCTTTTTATTGTAAAAAAGCACATGATGCTTTTTATTTTATTTATATTAATACTAAGTGTATTTATAGTTAGTATTAACTCTTTTTTCTTAAGAAAAATATCTAACACTGGATTAGAATATAATACTAAAAACACTGTTTCCTATTTAAATAAAATTAGAGAAAATTCTATAAGAAAATTAAACATAATGACTTATGAATACAGAATTATAGAATACCCTTTAATAATATTATTTTGTTTAACTGGAGCCATATTTTTAATATGTAGTTATGATATAGTATCTATATTTTTATCTATTGAATTACAAAGTTATGCATTATACTTACTTTGTTCTATTCATAGAAATTCAGAATCTTCTATTAATGCTGGGCTAACTTATTTCTTATTGGGAGGATTTTCTTCCTGTATTATTTTACTAGGTATTAGTTTATTATACATTAATACTGGAAATACGAGTTTAGAGAGTATATATATGATTAATAGTATATCGAATGCTTTTACTAATGATCTTTTATATGAAAACGGAAATATAGAGAGTATTACTACAGATATATCTAGTCAATATACTTCTTTACAGCTTCCTTTGGCTATTATGTCTGTAGGGTTATTATTTAAAATAGGATCTGCACCATTTCATTTTTGAAGTCCTGACGTTTATGATGCAATACCTACAAATGTAACTACTTTTGTAGCCATTGTAGCTAAAATATCTATACTTATCTTATTGTTTGAATTAACTTATTATACAGATAGTAATGTAAAAACATTATCCTGATTAAATAATATTATTTTATCTGCTATATTTTCTCTTTTAATAGGTTCAATACTAGGTCTTGTACAATATAGAATAAAAAGATTATTTGCATATAGTACTATTTCTCATATTGGTTTTATTCTATTAGCTTTAGCTATGAATACACTAGAATCTTCAAGAGCTTTCTTCTTTTATATTTTACAATATTCATTATCTAATTTAAATGTATTTTTAATTTTAATAGCAATAGGTTCTAGCTTATACTTTTATGTGTTAAATAAAAATGTGAATATAAAAACTGATAATTATTCACCTGTACAAATGATAACTCAGTTAAAAGGTTATTTTTATATTAACCCTATGATTGCCATTAGTTTAACATTAACTTTATTTTCTTTTGTAGGTATACCTCCTTTAATAGGGTTTTTTGGTAAACAGATGGTATTGATTACAGCTATAGATAAAGGATATATATTTACAACTCTTATTGCTATATTAACAAGTGTTATTAGTGCAGTTTATTATTTGGTTTTAGTAAAAATGATATTCTTTGATAAAAGTATATATAAATTAAATAATGATATATATAAAAATCAACTAGTAATAAATCCTACTAATGTAACTATTTCTAGTTTTTTCTCCTTTTCAATATCTATATTAACTTTATTTATTTTATTCTTTATGTTTTTTGATCAAGAATTTATTAGATGAATATATATTGTTACTTAACAATATATTTGTAATATATATTTAAATCTACACTTTTATAATATTAAATTTAAAATTAAAAAATTAGTGTAGAAATAATATAAAAATTATTCTAAAGGATTTTAAGAAAAGGAAAATTTAAAAAGTACATTACTATTATTTGTAATTAAACTCTCGTTGTATTATATGGAAATTATACCATAAATTTATCTTTTATAATTAGGAATCCTTTATGTATTCTACTACTTTAATAAGTCTTATATCAGTTATTATAACTATTTTACCTGTTTTATTATCAGTAGCATTTGTTACTATTGCTGAAAGAAAAACTATGGCTAGTATGCAAAGAAGATTAGGACCTAACATAGTAGGATTTTATGGATTATTACAACCTTTTGCAGATGCATTGAAATTATTAATAAAAGAATATATTACACCTAGCCAAGCTAATATAGTATTATTTTTTTTAGGTCCTATTATTACTTTAATGTTTTCATTATATGGATATGCTATGGTACCTTACGGACCTGGTATAGCTGTAGCTGACTTTAATTTAGGTATACTGTATATGTTGGCTGTGTCATCTTTAGCTACATATGGTATATTATTAGCTGGTTGATCTGCTAATTCTAAATATGCTTTCTTAGGTTCTCTTAGAAGTACCGCTCAATTAATTAGTTATGAATTAATATTAAGTTCTGCTTTATTAGTTTTAGTTTTTTTAAGTGGAACTTTTAATTTAAGTATTCTTGTAGAGATACAAAAGTCTATTTATTTTTTCCTTTTAGTGCCTCCATTATATATGATATTTTATATAGCAGCTGTAGCAGAAACTAATAGAGCACCTTTTGATTTAGCAGAAGCGGAATCTGAATTGGTTAGTGGATTTATGACAGAACATGCCGCAGGTATTTTTGTATTTTTTTTCTTAGCAGAATATGCTAGTATTATATTAATATGTATACTAATTAGTATCGTATTTTTAGGAGGATATGAAATATTAGGGTTATTTACTAACGTATTAGACCTAATTATCTTAGTTTTAAATTTAATCTATACTTTTATAATCACAATTTTGGATACTATAATATCTAAATTTAATTCTTTATTCTTTCATGATACTAATGTATTTGTGTCAAAATTATTAGAAACAATATCTAAATTAAATTATTTCTTTTACGATACTAATATAGTAGTAAATATAAATGGAGTTAATATTAATGCTTATGATCATGTAGTTAACTCTAACATATATGATATATTTTTTAATGAAATATCGAGTTTATATGATTTATTTTCAAATAACAATACATTGAGTGTATTTTATCCTACAAATTTAGGTATTAAGTCTTTCACTTTAGTCTTTTTATTTATATTAATTAGAGCTAGTTACCCTAGATTACGTTTTGATAAATTAATGTCTTGTTGCTGAACAGAATTATTACCTATAACTATAGGTATAATTTTATTTATACCTTGCGTATCCTTTTTATACAGCATAATCATATATAATGTACATATAATATAGGTTTACAAATCCCTATTTACATTAAATCAAAAATTTATTGTAAAACATTAACACTATAACTTTATAGATTATATACTAATCTATAAAATTAATACCTGTATTACTTTATAAAAGTAAAAAAAAGAAAAATTATACATTAGCTTAATTCAATGTACAAAAATATAGTTATTAAAAATAAAATAATTTTTAATGTTGCATAGGTAAAAAAGTATTCTATTTTTCTTTTGTTAATATCTTTATTGGTAATATTGCCCTTAGCCGGTATAATTATAATATCTAGTGTAGATAATAAAAAAATAAATACTATCAAAACTTGAAGTTTATTTGTATCTATACTTACTCTTAGCGTTTCTCTTATAATATATATTTTGTTTGATAATTCTAATGTGGATTATCAGTTTATTCAAGAAATCACAGAAATTGAAGGCCTTAACATATATATAGGTATAGACGGTATATCCTTGTATTTTATACTTTTAACTACTTTTATAACTCCCATAGTCATAGTAGCTAATTGATATTCTATATCAGATAATATAAAAACTTATATGGTTTTAATATTATTATTAGAAATGTTGTTAATCTTTGTTTTCTTAGTTTTAAATATATTTTTATTTTATATTTTTTTCGAAAGTACATTAATACCTTTATTCTTATTAATAGGTATATATGGATCTTATAACAGGGTTAGAGCAAGCTTTTATTTATTTTTATATACACTATTAGGGTCTTTATTTTTATTATTATCCATATTGTACATAATGTCATTAATAGGTATGACAGATTTTGATGTACTTTTCAAAACAAATTTAAATTACACTACTCAATTAATACTATTTTGTGGTATATTTATAGCATTTGCAGTTAAAACACCAGTTATTTTCCTTAATAATTGATTATTAAAAGCACATGTAGAGTCTCCTTTAGGTGGTAGTATATTATTAGCTGCAATAGTCTTAAAATTAAGTTTATATGGAGTATTTAGATTAATATTACCTATTATACCTAAAGCATCAATTAACTATACATACATAGTATACATGATATGTGTAATAACAATAATTTATGCTAGTATAAGTACTTTAAGAACTATTGATATAAAAGAGTTAATAGCCTATAGTTCTGTTTCACATGCAGCAGTATATTTATTAGCAGTATTTAGTAATACAGTACAAGGATTAGAAGGTAGTATTATATTAGGTCTAGGTCATGGTTTTGTATCTTCTGGTTTATTTATATGTGTAGGAGGTATATTATATGATAGATCTCATACTAGATTAATTTCAGTTTATAGAGGTTTGGCTCAAGTAATGCCCTTATTTTCTATCTTATTTTTTATACTTTGTCTAAGTAATGCAGGAACTCCTTTATCTTTAAATTTTATAGGAGAATTTTTAAGCTTATACGGTACATTTGAAAGATTACCTATATTAGGTATATTTGCTTCTAGTTCTATAGTATTATCAGCCGCATATACTATTTATATGTTTAATAGAATATCATTTGGAGGTAATTATTCTAAATATTTTTTAGTTAATATAATAGATCTAACTTATAGAGAATTTATATTATTATTAACATTAGTAGTAATAACTGTAGTTTTAGGAGTTTATCCTATACCTATAATGGACGGATTAAATTATTGTGTAACAGGTGTATTATATAATACTTTATAAATTATGTAATTTTAACAAGTTTATTTGAATATAAATATATATACGCTTAGTACACAACATACTAAAAATATTCGTTAGAAAAATAAAAAGGTTTAGAATGATTTTGTTACTTTTTTTAATAGGACTAATAGGGTTTGCTTTAAATAAAAAAAACATTATTTTAATGCTTATTTCTATAGAAATCATGCTTTTATCTATTACATTAGTAATATTAATAAATTCATGAATATTTGAGGACATATTAGGTCAAGTTTTTGCAGTATATATTATAGTAATAGCTGCTGCTGAGTCAGCTATAGGTTTAGGAATATTAGTAGCTTTTTATAGATTAAGAGGTAGTATAACAGTATAAATATAATATGTGTTTGTATACTATTTATAGCCTTACCATAAAGTTATCAAATTATATAAATATTTTAGACATTTCATAATTTATATATTATAATATTTTACAAAATGTATAAAATAGCATATTACTATATAATATGCTTATTATATTTTATTGTAAATTAATTACAATATTTAGTAAAATAAGAAATTACTAATAATTAACTATGCCATGTATAGTAGGTAAAAGTTCACATGTCTTTTTAGAAATGTGAAGTCCTAGGGAAAAATCCCAACCTTCGGTTAAGCCGGAGAAAAAAAATAATCTAAGTAAATTGAAGATTCTTATTAGCTTAAGAAACAGAAATCAAATGAGATTTATTAACTATTATAATATAGTTAATAAAAAGGCTTTAAAAAAATAAGTAAAATTAGATTCAAATCTATTTGAATAAAGGGGAACCTTCCTCTAAGCCTAAATAATATACATGAGCTATAGCGCACAGTACTGTAAAGGAAAAGTTAATAAATAGTAATTTTATAAGTAGCTCGAGTTAAATAAATAAGAGTGTACCTTTTGCATAATGGATCAGCAAGTTAATATTATATGCAAGCGTTTATAATAAGCAGCTAAATAAAAATAAGTTTATTTTTTATAATAGTATATAGTATTAGACCCGAAGCCTAGTGATCTTACCATAATCAGGATTAGATTAGTCCGAACGGGTTATCGTTGTAAAGATATCCGATGAATTGTGGTAAGTTTGTGAAATACAAGTCTAACTAGGATAGCTGGTTTTCTGCGAAACCTATCTAAGTAGGTAATTTAATTCTAATCTTAACAGGTACAGTATATAATCTCGTCAGTTTAAATGAAAATCGAGCCATAAAATGGACGATTAGTAATTATAAATTGTACACATTGGGGGATCGTGAAGATTTTATCAGAGAGTTTTAGACCTCGGAATGGTAAAGATAGTAATTAAATAATCGGACATAGTGCTATCAGGTTATATGTCAAAAGGGAAACAGCCCAATGCAAGTATTAAGGTTCCAAAATTATTACTAAGTGAAATAAAGGATGTTTGATTCAAATACTATCAGGAAATAGGCTTAGAAGCGGCCATTTTTTAAAGATCTCGTAACAGAGCACTGATATACTAATATACATTTTATGTTATTAAGTTAATAAATTCCGATAATATAACGGATCTAAGTAATATACCTATATCTTGTATTTAATTAGTTTTCTTAAACTAATAATAAATTAGCAGAACGTTGAATAAATGTTTTATAGAATAGTAGTTATTTTATATATATATTTCAAGTGATAATGCTGATATGAGTAACGAAAAAGTTATAAATAAATATATAACTCGCCTAAAGCTTATGGTATTCATTTCGGCCTCTTAGTTTAATAAATCCCAAAGGATGAAACGATGAGTTATAAAAGAAAGAAAAATTCTTTTACATATAAGAAGTTTATATTTCTTATATGATATAGAAACCGTACCTAAATTCTACCTTCCAGTAAGCTAGTAGAGAATACGAAGGCGTAATTGAGATAATAATCATTAAGGAACTCGGCAAATTGATTCCGTAACTTAGGGATAAGGTCTGCCAATCCTTTTTAATTAAGGATAAGGAGACACATAATGGTGTTGTACGACTGTTTAATTAAAACACAACACTTTGCATAAGATGTTAAATCTAAGTATTGAGTGTGATTTCTGCCCTATATCGTAAAGCTAATTAGTAATCTTAATTTTATGAATTAGGTATATATTTCAACCCTCGATCAATGGCGGCCTTACCTATGAGGGTCTTAAGGTAGCGAAATACCTTGGCCGTTAAATGCGGTCGTGCATGAATGATATAACGATACAACAGCTGTCTCAATGATTATCTTAGTGAAATTATAATAGCAGTGCAGATACTGCTTACCTCTAGTTAGACGGGAAGACCCTATGCAGCTTTACTGTTACTAATTATTGGACTATATGTAAAAAATTATAGAGTATAAGGTTATTTATCTTAAGATTTATCTTAGGAAAAATTTATGTGGAACACCTTTATTAGTTATATATAGTGAACTTAATTGTTCAATCGAAAATAATAATTTTATTCTAGATTTCTAAATATTGTTCCATATAGATGGTATAATATGACAATTATTAGAAGACAGTTTATGCGGGGCACAGATCCCATAAATAGTACCTGGGTATATCTAATGTCAATTAGTATATTATATATGTATGAATATATACAAATTCATACATTTTTATGAATTTAGGCATTATAATTTGATATTATTTTTATATAATTCGTGTATTTCTTCTACTGTAAATTAGAAAACTTTTTTTTGTAGTCAGTAAGATTTAAACTATATGGGAAATAGTTTTTTAATATATTGGATTTTGTTATAAAAACAAATATCCGATTTTAAATTTGAAGTTTAATGGCTTAATCTTGCTTTACTGTTTGATCTACAAATCTTACAGTCGCGTAAGCGGGGCATATGATCACGAAACACAGTAAGGAAAGGTTTTGGATTAATGGATAAAGCTACGCTAGGGATTAAATAAAGTCCTTCAATATTAGAAATATTGAATATAACTGGATTAATTTCAAAGAATATTATAAAGTATATTTGAAACGTATATTGATATATCTTTATAGGATATCAATTTGCGTCAAACGACTCATTTATTAAAACAAAAAAGAAATAATCTTTTTAATTTGCTTTTAATAGATAAAAGACCTCCAGTACTAAATTATACTTTTTTACATATGTAATAATAGATTTTAATAAAAAAAAACAAAAAAAATGAAATTTTCGAAAAATAAAGTTTTAACTAATCACCTTAAATTTATTCATTTTAAATATAATAATTACAAAATATGCTAAAAGGGGTTAAGGCTCTATACTTTCAAGAACAAGCTATCGGAAAGCATATAAAATCTTCGAAAAAACGATTCACCTGGAAATTGGTAAAGCGCTGAGGCAACCCATTGACTGTTGACGAAAA
>JAOYMO020426389.1:0-23549 GCA_025802455.2 Iodosphaeria phyllophila | reverse complement strand
CACTACCAACAGTACTTATGTATCCAGAACCTCCATCTCGTAGGAGCAGTGGCGAAAGAAAAATAGCCCCTGAAGCCAGGTCGGTTGGGCTGCGATGATCGAAGGTAGGTAGGACCTTATATGGTAACACAATCTCGTCTGTTGCACCGGCGCGCTAGACCACGCGGTTCACCGGCCGAGAAGAGTGACGCTCACACCGTTTTTCCTGCTGCCCTGCTGATAGCTTTGTGAGAAACCAGCCTGTGATAAAACTATAATGGGAAACAGGTGCGACGTAACTGGATGTTCACGTGCCTTGTAGCAGACGACTTAAGGGATCTCGTAGTGTATCACGATACATAGACGTAACACAGGGAGAGAGCAAGAAAAAGATACACACTAAAGTCAAGTTCTGGACGACCGCGAATAATTCAAAGCACAAGGATGGACGGGTATGGTCAGATACAGTCTATTCACTGACATCGAGTAAATATCGGGGCTACTTTAACCAAAGTCTTCACTTGTTACCTCCACCTACCACTTCTGCAAATAGTACTTATCCGTAGACACGACCTACATTCCTCCTCCTTCTTTCCCCTGCTCTTGCTTCTATACCCGTCTCACACCAACCAAGCTCCCTACTTGGAACATATTCATAACTGTTCTCCGCACACTCTCCTCTCTTCGTTTCTATACCCCTTTCCCCCTTCGACACCAACAATCCACCAGCGCAACGGAGAACAAGCGATGTGTCTTCCAGAGAAAGTTCGCGCGTACTACTGCCGCAACTGGCGTTGTGCTCACAACTACACCGTGAGCAGTGCAACCAACCCATACTCCATCGTGCCCCTTGGGAAATGGACCCTATGCCAGGGCGAACTGTGAGTCTACGTATTTCCTTCTCCTTTCAACTCCGCCTCCCGCCTCCCCCCAATCCCAAGCCCCCTCCTTCATCTTGAAAACCCCCTTTCAAGCAACCTCAAGCAACCCATCCACCATTCATTAAATACCGACCCATCTCCCCCTCCACGCATACAATGCACCACTGCTGATCCCAAATCCATCGAACCAACCTCCCCTGGGTCTCCAGAAGCATCACACGCCAGATTCTCCCGCTCAAGATCGACTGCGGGAACTACAACCCCTGGAACGTGTATGACCGCATCACAACCAAAGATCGGCTCTGTTCTGCCTGCGAGAGAGAAGCGCTGCGCGCGGTTGCCGAACAAGCTCCTTCTCCGAGTGCATCCACCGACACCAATCACGATTCCGGTTCGAGGCAGTAACCTTGAACCAACAGCATTGGGGCAGGTTCCAGATCCGCTGCGTAGTAGTGGGCAAAGATATGCCAAGCACTAGTGGACATTAGAAAAGAAGAGTGCTTGCTGCTTGTCCATCAGATTCACGCATACCACCAAGCTGCGATGTCGCAAGGGAACGCGGTCCCGCTCCAGCCCAAACATTGGCCAACAGAAAACAGAACACGAAGTCAGAATACAGAGAAAGCCACGACAATCACCAAGCAGATTTCTATCTCAATGCTCAAGGCCAAGTACCACACGTACATTGCTGGGCATCCACTGCCGGTAGTTGTATACTAGCAGCGAGAAAATGATCTTCGCACAATTCCCTAACCTCCCAATCGGCTCAAAACAGAAAATTAAAGAAACGAGCACATTTTTGAAGACGACCTCCATCCCGTTAAGCTTCGCACCTTTCCCATCCCATTCCACAACCCAGTCATCACGGACTAATATCCAGGTCATTACCTCCCCCTCCCCAACCCTCCCCAACCCGCTGCAGTTCCCATCACAGACATTTAAGAAAGCGAATGAAAACACAAACACAAAGTAAAAAATCCCATTCCCCAACAACACACATCATAACACTGGTACTGAATCATGACCCCGCACCGTCCCCATTCCCTGTCCCCCAACCCCACTCGCGCGCAACTGATAAGGACGCCCTCCGGTCCAGCCGACGGTCCGATTGTCTGTCCAAAAGCAGGGGACCTTTGCCCCCGTGTCAATCTCGGCGGCGTTAGCTGTTTCCGTCCGTTCGTCGAGTTCCTCTGGGGGTAAAAAGAGAAAAAACAGAAAAAAAGAAAAGGTTCCAATTCATCCCGTTCCGTTCATCATTTCAACCATCACTCCTCGCCCGAAGCATGCGAAACTCCCCCCACGTTATTATATAAGTACAGTGTCGAGTCGAGCGAGCAAGAGAGAGGAAATTTCTGGGACGACTTATGGCCCCTCGTAGTGCCGGCGGTTCACGGGGCCTTCGTACTGATATCTAGCCGAGTATCACGTACATAACGGCCCGGGTAATGACTGAGGGCAAGGAGGGAAAAACAGAAGCGTGGTATAATCATCATGAAAAAGGAGAAAAATGGTGGTATCATAACATTTGTTGATGAAGAGTGAGCCGCCCGAACGCCGTCAATGTCAAGAGATTTACCCTGCAATGTGATGGTGTCAAGCCGAAAGGTCCAGCCACATGACTCCATCACTCCGTTGTCCTGAGCCGCCCAGGATTCTACCCATATCATGTTACCAGCCCTTCTTCCGTGCGAAGCGCTTGTTAAGTAGGGCTAGGACCTTGGTCACGTTGAACTGGACGTATTCAAGATCGAGGTCGTCCTGGCCGTCCTTTTGCATTTCCAAGAGATCGTCAAGTTTGAGATCCAGCTCGAGGAGACCTCGGTTGCGTCCTGAGGGTTCGATTAGCTAAGACACAGTGTAGAAAAAGGAAAAGTGAAGGGAAAAAAAAAGAGACCCACCCTTGTAGTGCAAGGAAATAACGAAGGTTCCCGGCAAAGGACTGGTGAAGTTGAAATAGATGTTCGCCCTCCGATTATCCGGGACGTTGCTTTTTTGAATAACACCCTCTTTTTCCAGTTGTTGATGGGTGAACTTGTAAGGCCCGAGAACCTGCTGCTTCTGCTGCTTGCGACGTGTGCCCTCGGCCTGACTTCGGACGTTGTGCAGGTAGCTCTTGTATGTTTCCAATTGGCCGACAAGGTATGCGTTGTGGTCTCGAATAGTTTTGAAAACCTCTTCAAGCTTCCTCGTCTCCACAATGACACCCTCCTTAAGCGAGCCTAGATGCTGCAGCTCCTGTTCCACTTCGTCCCGCAGGAGGCCAAACTGATCGGACTTGTCGACAACACGCATTTCTTGAAGCTGGCTGAGCAGCTCCATGGCGCGTATCCCCTTGCGTACCATGACGGCATCATTCTTGGATGTGGCGGCCGCGTCAGCAATTCTCTCTAAGCGTAGCGGTCGACGGGCGACATTGCTATTGGCAGGGATGGACCGCATTATTTGCACGAAGATGGACTTGGCCTCCATGAAGTAAACCTCCTCCTGGGTAATGTCCAGCGCAGCGGTCAAGTCATCGATGGCCGTCTCCCATCGACTAAACAGAGGGAGATTGATCGCCCGATTCTCTTTGCGTGGCACTTGGGCTGGACCAGGGCCAAGCTCGCCGATGATCAGCGCCAGGTGGGAGTTCTCATCTTTACAGAGCTCATCCGTGTGCTTCTCAATAAGACTGTGCATGGCGTAGATTTCATTCAGGGTGATAGATAGTTCCAGGTCCTTCTTAGATAGGGCCACGTAGTTGTCCATCTCCAGGCTCTCATAGAAGTCTTGTACTTCGCAGAGGTCGATCATGAAACGGTTAACGCGATCCTTGTTTGACTGGATGAAAGGCTGCAGCTTGGCCATGTAGGGCTCCTTCGCGTATGATGGTTTGTTAGCCAGGTTCTGGATCATCTTGGCGATGAGAGTTAGAGTTCGTCGAGGGCGCTCGGCCGGGTTTCCATCGATGAGCATGTATGACTTGGGCGTAACAATGGCGGGGTTGATGAAACGGAGGAAGAAGAAGCCACCAATGAGGGTGCAAATGACTTGATCATTGGCGTCGGGATACTTCCGTTTGGTGAGACTACGGATCTGCTTGCAGATCCATCGGATACCATATGGAGCCTCGTCCAAGCCGTCAATGATGGTATTAAGGAAACCGTTTGCAATCTCAGTGAGCATGGCTAGACGGGGCTCGATGATGGCTTGCACCTGCGCATTCTCTGCTGCCTGTTCGGCTGTGATACCCTTGGGTAGCGATGGTGGAAGAGCACCCGTGTCCTGCTCGATCTGCTCACACATCCGTTCGTACACCTTCAACGGGTTGATCTCGAGATCCAATTCCTGCAGTTCGATGAGACTATTGATCCGATCGGCCAAGACGGCGCGCAGAAAACTCTGACCGGGACCTCGCCGGGTGTAGGTGGTCATCATGCGCGAAACAGGAGTATTGGCTCGCAGCAGCGATGAATATTCCGGAGTGGTGTCGAATTGGTAGGTCAGAACAGACTGAAACATGGTAAGCAATAAATGTTCCTCGCGACTCTCGTACTGGTTTCCATATATCGTGAACATGACCGTTTGGAGGAGCGAGTCGATCTCAGCCATGGAAACTAATCGGCACAGATGGGCTATGTGTCTTGGCTCTGACTGCAGGAGAAAGAGGAGATTGCCGTATTTTTGCGTCTTGTCATCGTTGGGGAACGCGCCCTCTAACAGATCGGTGGCATCCTCAAGGTGACTAGCGACTTCGTTCTGTTCCTCCAGGGCCATGCGGTTCTGAATCAACAGTGCAATGCGGGAGTCCAGGTATCGTACGTCCTTTTCGAGAACAAAGTTCTTTTTCGATTGGGAAGAGATCTTGGATTTCAATTCTCGCAAGATCTTTTGGGCCTTGGCCAACTCATCTTCGATTTCCAATTCGCTTTCGTTCGCTGACATGGACATGTACAGCGCCGACATGGAATATCGCTTGGACTGGCGGGCGGACCGCGATCCATCGTAGGAAGACATGGTGTTTTGACGTGAGACTGGTTGAAAGGAGGAAGATGAGGCTGTCGAAGCCCGTGAAGGAGTCTGCAGCATAACAGACATGCTGGTGTGGCGGTTGTTGTGAACGGCGTCTCGACGGTTTGATGACGGCGACTTTGGGCGATTTCGGTCCCTGTCCGTGCCACCAGCCCGTTCACCGACGTAGCCTGGTGTGGCCCTGACTACGGAGTAGATTCCCTTGCCCTTTCTCCTCTTCTTTTCTTGCCAGCGATTACTGCTTGTTATAGTTTACTCTCTGCCTATCGAGACTATGCTCACTGTCTTTTCTTCAAGTTTTTACTCAACACTGTGGCTCTCAATTACACCTCGTCGCGAATTCTGGTGTCGTTCTTTTCTTTTCCCGTCCGTTGATCGTTTGTACGGTAGGATAGGTAGCAGCAGTGAAAGTCAATTGCTGCCTCGGTAATCAGCTTCGCTATTAATCATCAAAAACCTTAGTTTCCGACTACATGCACAAGTCGAATTGGCGTATGCTGTGCAGGGCATTCCACGATAAAATAGAAGAGATTAGAATCCTGCTTGGAAGGTAAAAGTGTTGGATTCGTATGACAACAAGGGGAATTAAACCCGCCGTATAAATGGATGGTCAGACGCGGGGGTGGCGGCTGGCGGAGGAGCCTTGTCAAGTTGGTAAAGGTTTAGTAGGTGCGGGTGGCCGGGCGCCTCAATCAAGGCAGCCCGGGATTGAAAATGCGACTTCAGGGTTCAAATCGCTTGCGATCAACGGCTGTCGACCAGCCTTGAGCAAGTGCCGTCGATCACAACAGTACGGGGAGACGGGCGTGGGCTAAGCGAACGCAACGCACAAGACTAAAGCGGCCCAAAGAACAGATGGCCGATCCGGAGAATCTCGCTGCGCGCGACTGGCTTGGATGAATGACTCGGCAGGTAGGGAAAGCCTGCGTGAATTGACAGGCGGGATCAGTAACGGGATGACAGAATGGTGGTGGCATGGACTTGAGGAGTGCCGGCTTAAGCTAAATTTCTACCGTAATCGTGTGCCCCTGGTAGAATAGAGCGCCATGACCGAGGTGGTACCTGCTTGAATCAAGACACCTGCCTGCAGCGCAATGTTGCACCTAAATTTGCCCTTAAGCTTAGAAGTTTCCAGGTACCACAACCCCTGCCGTAGTTCGAGCAAGCCAAGCTTGATCAAAGACTTACGATTCCATCTGTTTCAAGACTTCGATTGCCGCAGTTCCAGCAGAATGTGGTAGCCATCATCCAAAGTTGCTTCTAAAATAAACGTGCGGTACATGGACGGGGCTGGTGGTGTTCTGATATTCACAAATAACGGGCAAGCAAGCTGCTCCCGTCACACCCCCAAGGTGCGTCACGTTCTGGCAATGGTGAGGAAAGGGAAGCCTGCCAATTTTGGCTCCACCAAGTATTCCATGTCAGCCCATGTTTTCCCATGGTTAGGGAGCTTGGGGGAATGCTCGTTGCCAGGGCTTAAACCGGGACTTATTCCTCGAATCCAACGGCGACAAGCAAGCAAACACAGGCATTGCATATTCATTCCTAATAGTTACCGTACGTTCAAAATACAGATAGCGAACCATGTGTCGAAATTGGTGTCAACGGGGAGTTCCCATGGAGATTTCAAGGTACACAACACTGCATGGATTACAGTCAGACCAAGGAGGGCGCTTTGGATGCTGGATGAAGTGAGAAGAACCCGCTCCCAAACGATACGGGCTATATGGCTTCCTACATCTCAAAAAAACAGATGTCCTACCTCAACAAGAATTGACGGTACGCTATGTGGGCTCAATCGCAGGAAACAGCCAAGTTGAGATGATATCGACTTCGGTATTGAGGCCACTCAAGATGGAGTTTCTACCTTGACGTTCCTACCAGAGGAACAAAGATACCTGTGATAGGCAGATTCAGATCCGATAAGCTTCCCTGTCATGGAAAATTGAATATCGCTCTGAGTATTATGGATCAACCAGATGGTTGATCTTTCTATTAGTAGCCACTTCACGATATGTCATCTAATATTGTAGCGTGGCCCTAACATAGGGTATATGAGATTCAATGGAGGATGAGTTCTAAGAACGCCTATCTATCGTGGTAAAACTGCGGATCCTATTTTTATCTTGTTCTGAGTGCCATTTGTACTCAAATGGATCTCAGTTAACGTTAGGGAAATTTCCCAGGCATCTTGAATGTTGGTAGAACGCGTAATTCCACACATAGATAATAGGTGGTCTATGACGTGGCTAGCAATACCGGTACAGGGAAGATTGAATAACACATTTTGCAATGTTTCATTCATTCAAAAATAATTGACAGTCGGCGCGAAGAGACATATTCCTTTGTTTTGGTAAGCACCCTTCTTCCAAAATATCGATAGGATTCGTATCTGCAAAATTTTCGATGTGTTTCCTAGAGAATCATTGTTTCCAGGATTGTCGTACCTGCTATCATGCTTCGCCGCGTATCCCGTGTTCAACTGGTCCTAAATCGCAAATGTGTATGGTGATGTGTTGGTGCAAAGAGGAATCTACGCCGCTTCCTGAACCGGCGATTTTCATGGATCAGGGCAAAAACTATCAGATGTGCTGAATGATCCAAAACTCGACCACCAGGTGAATGTGCATCGGTAACGTCACAAGCTGGCACTATTTCTCGGTAGTCCCGCTCGGTACCGCAGCATTTGCCAATGCCATTTCCAACCAATCCATCAAATCCTCTGCGAACCATCAACTTTCGGGTCGAGCCGAACATCGGAGGTGTCTGGACGCGCCACCATGCCAGTCATGGTCCTTCGCTCCAGGTATCCATGTTACCTTCTTGAAGGGATCGAACCCACAGACGAATACATGCTTACCCAATTTACCGCGTGATAGAGATGCTGAAAGACAAGGGTTTTATCTGGTCGGTCTCCGAGCCGGATGCTGGGAGGCCGTAATACCAGGATGCCGATAGTAGGTATGCCAGTATCGGTATTTTGACAAAACGCCGTGTCCGCGGTTCGACCTCTCCATCGCTAAACTTGAGTACTGTTCACAGCCTGCCACGTTAGAGCGGTACCGGAACCCACGAATTCCCTGCGAACCCCAGGGTCGGGACTTTAATGTTAGCCGTACCAACTTATGGTAATTTTATGCGTTCTTGAAAAAGCAGATACTTCAGCTGGCTATCGGTGATCCACATCTGTTCAATGACTCGTCATCGCTTAGCCGTTATGATGCCTTCTTTCGCCTTAGTAGCATTTCCCTCCTCAGTTGTTGAATTGCTCTTGCATGGAATGTTTCGAATACTTACGGAAACAGGCAAAATGCTTCACAATATTCAAGGCCTTTTCACAATTGGTTCGAGTCTCCCCGGGTTAGGAGTGGTGATCCGCGTTAGTGCAAGCGTACATGAAGAAGAGCCTGTCAGGCATAGAACCTACGAAGGATAGGGGTCTTCCTTGTATTGATGCTGCCTTTGATCGTCTTGAATTTTTTACAGTGGCCCGACGAAAACAATGAGGAAAATTCATTTGCTCGCTTAATTGTCCAGTCACGGCAAGTCGTGGCATGGATTCCATCCGGGCATACCGGTATTTGGACGCGAATACCACAGTCAGAACAATACTTCATACCTTCCTTGTTCAAGGTCAAGCCCTTGCAGATTGCCCTGGCGCACCATAAAGCTGCGCAGTCCCCGCAATACTGTGCTCTAGATCCTAGAATATGCCTCGATACCCCACTTTCTGACGGGTATTCAAATCCGTCCGTTCGGGTGCTTTCGGCCCCAAACCCTCTCATGCCTCTCTCAGTAGAAAGTGGACGAATATTAGACAATGTAGACTGTCTAACTTACTGAAAAAATAGAAACCACAATATTCCAGGCAAGTACGCGGATATGATGCCTGTAGGTATCGCTCATACTCAATGTGGAACTGTCATCCATCGATTGTATCATATCGGATCCTTACAGTAAGTATCGAGGGTTTACATCCAAGGAGGTAGTACTAGGCGGCTTGACTTTTTAGGAATCCGCCTGGCTACAGTCACAAAAGGCCAGATGCGGGATGTACAAGTGATCAAATAATTGAGAATCTAGTGGTGTTGTGTGGGTACCTGGGAAAGAGTGCATCTGGTGTGCACGAGTTTTGACCGGTGCAGAGGTTTTGACGACGCCTGGCTGTAGCCAGGCGGATTCCTAAAAAGTCAAGCCGCCTAGTAAGAGCTTGACGTCTGAAGAAAAATCAGGGGAGTGAGAGGCCCGACCTGGAAACTTTGAGGTCGCCGAATTCCGAATTTCGAACTTGTCGCAGTATGAGCATGTTACCAGCGTCTCTCCGAAAGTCTATCCAAAAAACGCTCCTCCGAGCACTTCGTGATTGTTTTAACAAATATTCGGAGAAACGGAGATACCGCGGGAACTAACCTTGGCAGTAAACTCTCTGCACACATCCCGATCCTGTGACAGCATTGCCTTCTAGGGTAAGAAGAAATCGTATCGTAAATTGGACCGATTTCGCCTATGATACCGGCGTGGCTTGTCTTCGGTTTTACCATCTCCCGTGGATTTAAAAAAAAAAAAACTAGTCCCCGTGGGCTTGCTTGGTTTTACTGCACTCTGCAGCAAGCTGAGAACATCGCCCTGTTTCAGATTTCATCCGAGCAGGCTGGTCCAAATCAATCATCCCAAGCTCTCTCTTTAGATTTGCTAGATCTGCGCTTGGGTGATCGGAGTGCCCAACGTCTTCTGCTTTGTATGGAGCCACGTCCCTTTTGAAACTCCATTCGGCCCGCTATTCAATTGTAGCGGTGTGTCCAGGAAGAGTTTTAAATCTTAATTAATGCTGGCACTCACAGCCATCGATATGGTCATTTTCTCTTGTTTCTTTGGCCTGCACGTCTCCTGTGTGTTTTCTAGTGTTCGATCAATCTCGATGCGACGACAAACCGGAAGCTATGAAGCCCTGTGTCCCTTTGGTCAGATATCTGGATGCTTGCCTCGGTATTCCTGTGCATGTTTTGGAGGTACTGCGCTTCACAACCCACATAGCGAGGATTTGCATGATCCAACACCTATGGCGTGAAACACAGCGAGTATAGCGGAGGGCCATAGGCTCTGATAGCTCATCTCTATAAAAACTCCTGAACTCGATCAACCCAACAGCCTCATCGGTCGTGCAAGTGTAGCCCGCTACTGTGCTATACCGGTAAGTGCCGTTTCTTATTCAAACTTCATGTTTGATGTCTTGCTGGGGGTACACGAACCTCGCGGTAAGGCTATAATGTAAGCAAGCCTTCGTGCGCAGAAATTGAGTATTCCCGCTACCTCATCTCTTCCATGATACACACACAGAGGAACTTTTGTTCTAGAAAATGTTGGACACCCCAACGAAGGCAAAAATTGGTGCGGGGCTAGAAATGCATAGACGATTTCATACACTTAGATTTTGCAGGTGACCATTGAAAAGGGCTGGCCACTAATATGAAGTACAGCAGTGATGTTCCCTTTGCTTTTATTTTGTTTCATCCATACTTGTTTGCATATCACTGATTTTCTTGCTGCGCTCTTCATTCCCGAGTTCGTGTATTTGATTGAACGGCTACAACTCCATAGAATATGTCGTGTTGAGCTTATGACACTGGGTCATTGCTTTGACGTGCCCACGCAAGAAACACTATAATCATACCGGTATAACCTTTCGGGAGAGAAACGGAACACTACGGTAAAGGGATTTCCCACATTAAGCACCAATTCGAGCGTAGAAATCCCGTTCCAGTACTAATAGTATCCCACTTCCGTTCCAATACGGTTAGTTTGTCCGGGCAAAGCTTGTTTAGCGAGTGAATGTTTCAAATATTTGAGGAACACAAGCCGTTCATGAAGCGAGATTCTGGCGCCACGATATGAATGGTCGAGGCTGGGGAAATGGAATCTTAATTTTGACTCACAACCTTGAGCTTTCACCAGTCCGATTATTATAGGTAGCTGAGGACCTGAGACATTGACCCCATGACTTCTCATTGAAACTCGATTGTGTCAAACAGTCCCCCAGATCAGCATACAAGAGATATTTACACGTTTCGTACCTTTCGTGTCATTATGTTCTGCAGCTAAGTCCTTCGAGTTTCCGTTCAGAGAGCATGCGGGCCAATGAGCAGGCTTGACCAAAGCATTGTAACTTATGATCTCTGCCAATGCTGTAATTATTTGACTCGAAACAGCAAAGATCCTGTTACAAATTTCAGTTGAGCCCGTGTGTGTGTGGCAGATCTGTCGAATACTGTCTCTACTCTAAACAATTGTGCGAGCTTAATGAAACCAGAACAAACTCTACCAGCCTGCAATGAATCCGACTCGCTACTCCGTGCATGAAACATGAGATTGCCAAACATGAGACAAGTAAGTCAAGTACATTACGACACTATAAGCTCATCTACAGCCAACTACAGTTCTGTATCTACGGCATTCTTGATAGAACGATGTCATAGTGATATCCCGCAGACTTTTGAGGAGTAGGCAAGTATGTTCGTCTGCTTAGGAAACACGTTCTACGACCATTCATTACAAATGGCATGTTGCGTACTAAACCTAGATAGACACTTTTAAACAAACACTTGCCGGGCCTTGCGCAAAAATGCGCCGAGCGTCAGCTTAGTGCCCCAGTTCGTCGTCACGGTTTTCACTCAAGTGGATACGGAATAGGATATCTGAAATAGTACTCGCTCAGATTGACTTTTCTCTTCTGAGACCCGCTGTTTTGAAGTTGCCATAGAAGCTGAATGAATGAAGCTTAGCATCGTAGGGTAAGTGTTCAGCCCTAGGAACCACTATTGTAATAATTCAAGAATTTGGAATCTGACGTATGTGGATGTCAGTTGGTTCTCCCGTTTCCCGCCGCACTCACCCAACATGGGTTTCTCGGACCTTGAACATCTACGACGCTTTGCCGTGTACCGTTGCGGGGTCTCGATGCCGGTTAACGACGTCAAAGTCACCCCTCGATCACCATCATGTGGTCTTCCCGCACCAAGCATATTGGTGTGCGGAAAGGCTGTGCCGCTCTCGGGCACTTCGGCTGAGCAGCCTTGTTACTAGCTCATAAAAATACCCGAGTATGCCGAGCTCGGACTTTTGCTTGAGATACGATATTGAATTTCAGTAGTTGTGCCTCGAGCGCGTGATCATACGAAATGATCCGTCATAATTACATGACGCAATAAAGAAGTCGTGGCTTAGTAGTGTGTGGTATAGAATACTGGTAGTAAATCGATAGTATCTCTCCTTAGACGTAAACGCGGGAACTGCTGAGCCGTTTCTCGTTCTATCGGCCGACCATACGCTTGGATATGCCGAGTCTGAGGCAAGGCTTCAACTGAGCTGAACATATTGTCGTGGGACATTCAAGCGCACAGCTACCAACCTTAACATTATTCGGAGAGGCCTTGGAACATCGGGTGTATCTCCGAACCGCGACAATTTGGATGGAAAATCAGCTCTGTGCTGTTTCATGTTGTGAAATTGTCACCATGACTTTTGGAGAACCGTATCTCATGTGAGTAATGATCTTGAACGGGCTTCTCAAGTTCCATCACAACTACCAATTACCGGTAGTTGGGCCGGTTTCAACAAGTCAGAGTGGAAACACTCAACACACCTTTAGTATGTCTTCGTCTCAGTCAGTAGTTATGGTAATAGGCGTGGCTCGTTTGGCTGTTCTGTACAAGGATTCTGTGGAAATGGAGAAAATGATAAAGTCCAAACACAGGCACGTACAGCCGCTATCCCTATCTCTCCTTTCGACTCAGAAAATCCGGTCATGCTCTAATCCACGATTGATGAAGGACTCGGAGTATACACCTATATTCTTTCACTGATTACGGTGGTAGGGCTACTAGGCGGCTCTATCTATCCGCCTGGCTTTCGCCAAGCGGATTTCTGACCAAGTTAAGTTGCCTAGTGCCTCCGTTCTTTGGCAAGTCGGTAGGCAGAGCAACAACAGGATTTGGTAGTGCATTGACTTCAAAATTTCGGAAGAACGGAGTGGTAGATATAAGGGTTGATAAGCGCGAATAAAGTTAACAATTTCCAGGCGTGGTGGCAGAGCGGTCTAATGCGTGAGACTAGAACTGAATGGCTGTCTCAGCTCATTTCAGCCTATCTCATCTCTTCGGAGGCACAAGTTCAAATCTTGTCCACGTCGTCAACGTCCACATTTGGCGGAGCTTCGTTTTCTGGGTATCAAAATTTTTAACCTTATTGTGGTGTTGACAGAACGTCGGGATGTGAATTTTTTGTTCGGTCGTTTTCTCGCCTATCACAGGCCCATCAAAGTGATCGAGAAGAGCTTCGGCACATAACCGGTGAGAAGTGGTCAAAAAGGTCTGCGCTCCCCGGGGTAATTACTCGGGAACGTGCCGGTTCGATATCGGATCTGTACCATGAGGTTCTCGCGAGCATCTAATACCTTCTTGTCTCGGCCATTTGGCCCTGCCAGACCATCTAATGATACTGCACCATCCTTCATTTGTGTTTGTGTTTGAACTTTACACCATTTTTTCATCTCCACGGAATCCTTGGGTAGCTTGAAAAGAATAAAGTCACATGTGTGTATTATCCCAACACCCAGATACATAGGTTGTATGTACCCCTTTGACTGCCATGAAACGGCGCTCATGCTAAAGCTTGCCATAGTTCTGTGTCCGGAGTACGGTGGGCTTTGGTTATGTGAGCGCGCTTGGGTGGTAGTCAAGGGGATATTGTATGGTGCAATCATGCTAAAACCGGACCATTGTAACATTTGCTCAGATCGGTACCGTAGCTACGGTCCGCATGCCAGATTTGGTATAGTCGCCAGTAAGTATGGGGTTTTCTAGGTTTACTGCTTCATTTGGTGCGTCAGAGCAGATCAATGGCAGGATGCCGAAGTTTTTTGCGCGCAAAAGGGGAGCTTGGTTGAACATGCGCAACGCAAAAAAAGGGGCAAAATTACCAAAGAACACCAAGTTTTACGGAAGCATACTGATATGGGCTCTCAAGGTTTCAAGACAAGGTGTATCAGTCACATTGTTAGGTTCAGTAGATAGTATTGCAGTCAGAGAAGGGTACTTAGATACATATAAAGTGGGTCTACAAGGGGCGCGGTGCGCTTTGTGATCCGTGCACACCATGCCCGGAGGCTTGTGCACCCTTGAGGCTGTAACATTTTTGGGCCCTTCTCATACAAACTTCCCCAATTTGCAACCCTTTCTCCTCCACCACCACAAGTCGTAATTAAAAAAAGAGTGCGAAAATCGATTCATAATGCTCTAAATAGGCGATTGCCGTGCTCTTTGTGTAAATTCGGTATGTTTTGGTGGAGCCTTTAGTGTTGAGAAAAAGGGTCTGAAATGGTCCGGTTTAAGCATGATTGCACCATACCTTTGCGGCTCTTGTCATGAGAATACAGAGCAGACTCTTGTCTCCACTAGATTGAGAATGTAGTCTGTGGCCGAGGGACGAGACAGTTTGAAAGAAAATAAAATACGATCGATTAACCATAAGGATATTGGTATACTCTGCGACGCCACTCCTGCGACTCCATACAAGTACCAATCTCGAGTTACGCAGGGTGCGCATGCCATGAAGGGCATTTAGCCTACCTTAACATCGAAGAGGAGCAAGGCGCCGTTTGGATGGCGGCAAGACTCCACGTCTATTGCTTGTTTTACCAACCGTTCCATCATTCCACAGCAACAGTGAACAAAATAATTGGATAACTTAAACGTAAAACATGGAACTTGCGCGCTCCGTTGTGCCGCCTGTGAGCAACCAGCACACTCACACGGCAATCCTGCTACATGGACGAGGGGGAACAGCAGCCGACTTTGCTGACGAATTTCTCCGGGTGAGAGATTCATCGCGGCGGGCTTTGAGCGATATCTTTCCCACGGTGCGGTGGGTGTTTCCCCAGGCTGAGCCAATTCATTGTGAGCGCCTTGATCAAGACTTGTCTCAGTGGTTCGATGTGTGGAATACACTCGATTTTGCAGAGCAAGAGGATCTGCAGGCTTCTGGGCTGCGTGATAGCGTTGTCCGGATGCGCAAGCTTGTGACAGCGGAGGCGGCTAGGGTCGGTGGGCTCGAGAGTGTTGTTTTGGGTGGCTTTGGACAGGGCGGGTCAACGGCTGTTCATACGCTACTGAATATATGCGATGAAGAACGGGCGGACGAAAATGGGGAGAGGTATGTTGATGATGGTGGAGAAAATGTTGACGAAGGAGACGGCGAGATGCGTTCGCAATCATCGCTACCATCACGAGCCAAGCGCCTCGCTGCTCTGATCTGTTTGAGCTCTAGCATGCCGTTCCCTGGTGGCACGCTCGAAGAGACACGGGAAATTCTCGCGCTGAAGGACAAGCCCAGTGATGATATCTTGTACAACACGCCCATATTCCTGGGCCATTGCGAAGACGATCCCGTCATTTTTCCTGAGCTTGGCGAGCAACTCAGGAGATCATTGGTCACGTTTGGCTTGAGAACAGAGTCCAAGGTCTACGCGGATGGCGGGCATGCTATCAAGTCACCTAACGAAGTCGATGATGTGGTGAAATTTCTACAGCATCGAGGCTTCTGGGCGGCGGACAAATGATTTACGACCCCCCGCTCGGATTATACTTAATGATCGGGTTAGACTGTCGGTTCTGGAAGCTTCTGCCTTCCGTGGCCGAATTTTTGCATTACCCACTCATACATCGCCCATTGCACGGCATTTACCATAAACGCCCTCGCGGTGCACACGGCTAGGCCTCGAAAAAACACGGACAAGCCGCCTTCGCGATAAGCCGCTCTTGCTATGTCGATGGATCCAGACCGATTACCACGCTCCAGACGCCCCCCCAAAAGAGCGGTTGCAGCCGGTTCGAGGCTCTGTGTTTGAAGTCGAGTTTTGATCACGTCAAGGGGAAATATACTAGCCCACTAAAGGAGTAGAAGTCAGCAACAAAGAGGACCCAGAACTCGATGACTCTCACCGTAACAACTCCCGCCAATCCTCCACAGAGCAGAACCTTCACTACATCTTGTGACAATGTGGATGGAAGTTTCCCGCTCTCCTGTTGGTTACCAACGGCTAGCGATCGCGTACTCAGCTCATACGACCAGAAATAGAAGCCATATCCAACACTATCGCGTAGCGCCGTTATGAGACCGCCGAAATACAGCCCCCTCAGACCTTCAGCACGTAGGATCTGTCGTGTCATGTCCCAGCTCGACTGCGGCGGCGACGAGAGCTGGACTCGACATTTGATCAATTCCGTTGGAGCGCTTACGAACCATGTTCCCAACCCGCCGAATGCACCACCTACCCAGGCCGCCCATAGAGGTCTAGGCTGATCTTGTCGCTCTTGCACTCCAAAGATTCTAACGAGAGCTAACTCGCTGCGGTTGTATGACACAAAGAGCAATGCATTCAGTGCACCGTAACCCAGGACCGGCGCTCCTGTCCCGCTGACGAGAGATCTTGTCACATTTCTGAATTTTTGGTAGCGGGATATATTGAAGGACGCAGAAGGTGCCCGAGTTGATAGTAGTGGCGTATTTTCTCCTATCGGTACGTTACTGGAGTGGGGCCGTTGGTGATGAGCTTGAAGACGGACTTTGAGTATATCAAGTGGATTGCCTATTATTATCCCCATAGCTCCACTAATGTAACCTGCCCAGAAGTCGGCGGACATTTTGTCTTCGTTTTGGTGGCCCAGGCATATGGCTTGTCAGGATGACGTCCTGAAGAGAGCTTGGTTGTGAGAGAGACTGTATTGAAGTTGAAGTTCCGCCATCCGAATTACCGTAGGTAGATGGCTTCATTTAGCCACAACTAGGCAAATGCGAAACTTCTATGTCAAGCCTTCCTCACGATAAAATAGGAGAACCACCCATCACGGCAAGATACTTTCGTGCAATAGGTCTGGATAATATCGGTAGATTAATCACTGAGGTTCTGACGGGCCTCTGCTTACGGCAGAACCGGATTCGGGTCAGACGTTCACCAAATGCGAGTGTGACCTGGTGCTATGATACATTCGAAGGAGCTTGAAACCCCGACAAGATTCGTTTTAACAAATCCAGCACCCAGCATCGCAACTGGGTTGGGGCTTCGCATCCACCCATGCTTCCAGTGGGTACCCGCATCAGCCATGCGCTCTATCAGTAATCTTCAAGATCACTGTGTCAAAGCCGCGAACCAGATCCAGCAGGAGTGCGAGAGCCTCAATTCTGCTGATGCGACTCAAGAACCGCCAATACAACAGAAAAGCGGTCAGTTAGAATGTGGCCATGCTTTAGTCAGCCTGTTAGGGCGCCAGGCACGAACTATTACTCGATTCTACCTATCGGGGGGACGAGAAGATGTCCCTCTTGACCTCTCCTTCGAGGATTACAGTTTGGGACTAAAACGGCTGGACGATCTCATCTCTATTGCATACTCAAAGTTCTACGTCTTTCTCTTCAAGGACCTGCCTTACTGTTGGCGACATCTCTATACTGACGCTAGTATTCTCAAATTTTCCCTTATGTTGCTTCGACGCTTGCATATAAGTACTGCAATAGATTCTACGGAGGGCATACTGGTGCTTGATGGGCCGTTCCTTGATGAGCTGGTCAAGACACTCGACTTAGCCTTGATCCTCGCCGGGGGCGCGGGCCTAAAACGAGGGAGGCTCTGGATTAATCAAGCATTCGAAATCCTGGAAAGACTGTGTGGTCCCGATCTCACGGGACGAGATATTGCTATTGTTCAACAAGAGCAGCCCACGAGGTGGACGGGAGTAAACGCTGACAAAATTGTGGAGTGGGACAACGACAGTAATGCCTTTTCCCGCTCCGAGCCATTCACACCAGCCACGAGGCACCCTGTTCAAAGAGTTTTATCGATTTCATTAAATTCATTCCAGGAATGTATGGACCATCCGTCACATCGAGAGAAGGGACCGAACCCTCTCATCATCGAAAAAGTGGCGGATGACTGGCCAGCAAGGACGACGCGCCCCTGGGAACAGCCCTCGTATCTCCTGAGCCGAACTTTTGATGGCCGTCGTTTGGTGCCCATTGAAGTGGGTCGAAGCTACGTGGATGATGGTTGGGGCCAAGAGCTGATCCCGTTCCGAGAGTTTTTGGAGAAGTATATCGATCCGACCATGATCCAGAAGAACTCGCACTTTGTGAAAAATGACAAGTCGTCGGGGAGACCGGTAGCGTACTTGGCCCAACATCACCTGTTCACCCAAATCCCTTCCCTGAGACTCGATATCGTTACTCCGGACTATTGCTATACATCTCCACCGCCGCACCCAATAGATCCCGGTAAAAACCAGCCGGAACTCGACGACGTGCTGATCAATGCATGGTTTGGCCCGCCAGACACGATCACACCTCTTCATCATGACCCATACCACAATATCTTGGTGCAAGTCGTTGGGCGTAAGTACGTCCGGCTATATTCCCCCTTCGAAGCGCATCGAATGCAGGCACGGGGAAAAGAGGATGGTGTGGAAATGGGGAATACAAGCTCGTTAGACGTTGGCGTGCTTGAAGGTTGGGATGACCCCCCTGAGAAATTCGACCCACAAGACTCGAGCCATTTTGGCTCAATAGAAGAATACAGGTCGGCTTTTCAAGACATCCCATACATGGACTGTATATTGGAACCAGGCGATGCGTTGTACATTCCCATGGGATGGTGGCATTATGTGAGAGGATTGAGTGTCAGCTTTAGTGTTAGTTTCTGGTGGAACTGAAATCGGCCCACTTGTTTGAATTATTTCCATGATATCAAAACACTAAGAGCAAATCCATCAACCGCCCCTTTTTTGATGATTGTCGGTGCAGTTCATAAACACACTCATCGGTAAACTCGTAGAAGCGAAAGTTTAGACTTGTGCAATGACCAGGCAGATATTTGACTTGATGGATGAGGAAATGTGATGTCAGACTCTAGACTATGCTACCGATAAAATCCTGTCTCCCAGAAAATATTGACTACTTGACTTGACCATATCGCTTTCCTGCTACATGCCGATTTCGTGGACATCCCGTACAGTAGATGCTAGATACTGAGCCCACGAGAGGTGTTTCCTTGTCTGATACGCTTTCGGTGGGCTCAAGGCCAACCTTCCAGTAATTCTAGACTTGACGAATGGTGGAGTACGAAGTAATGGAATTGGCGATGGTTGCCCGTACCGATATTGACCTCGCTGTGGAGTCTTTCATCCACGGCAATTTGGTGGACAAAAATCTGAACAGCTTTGATACACGTGCCGGCGCGTTGCGCGACCGCTTCGTAAAAAAGCTGTTCAGAGATTGTAAAATGTCTGTTCTAGAACCGTCTGAGCGACGTCGGCTTCCTCAAAGCAGTTAGTTGGACATGGGTTAAGCATGCTAACGGTTAGCTGACAAGCCTTCGAAAGCGGCTGATATGCGGCTGGCAGCTGTCATGGCTTTTGGACCATCGTGTTCTGTGGACCTCGACAAAAAAAGGAAATTCAATGGCGCTCGGTGCCTACATTTTGTCTGGAATATGCTAAGAAATTGTCTTGGCCTCACATGTATTCGCATTGGCGACGGAACTAGCGAGATTGCATTGGAGATCTGTCGATCGGAATTGCGTCAACCGTATGGCCATGAGCTGTGCTAGCGTTAGTCGAGATCGATTGTGCGTCGCCCCCCTGATTGCACTCGGAATTAGATCCGCCACTTCACAACAAATGATGGAGACGCTGCCATCATTTCTGGGGACATTCATCACCGTGAATCCGTAGACCTCTGTGTCGATCAACCCATCTTCCGTTCCCAAGAAACAGAGTTGCGATACTCGCGAGGATCGATACAGCACTAGTAGACAAGATGAAGGCCGCTCCGTTGGTAGAAAGGGCGGTTTTGGTGGTTGGTTCCGCGTCTATCGCTGATTTGGGGAATTCTAAATCGCCTTGCTTGTCATCCCCATATAGCGAATTGGGGTCTCTCCTCGAACATTATGCTCCGGCGGCCCAGTTTTGCGGCTCTCTTGTGGACTTGAGCCCTACTCCTGTGTAAGACAGTGATGAGAATCACCGTCCCGAAATCGGTTAAATATGTACATGAACTGACGGGGACATTATAGAACTGTGACCGCAAACGCCGCTACGGAAACCAGAACCGCCAGGACGGTAACGAAGGTGGTGACAGCCTCTACTGTTGAGGTGACGGAGACGGCGAACCAAGATCAGACAACCACACAGACGGCTGATGCTACCACTACAATAGTACGTTGGCAATTTTCGATCTCGCATTCTTCACGTACCGGTAAAGATTCCTAACCAGTTGATCAGGAAACTGTCACGCTCACCGCCACTGCGGACGGCGGAACCAACTATGAGACCGTCACCGTCACTCAGACAGTCACGAGCACCGCTGGGCAGGTTCAGCCTCTCACGAAGCGCGATGCGCTCTATTCGGAAGCGGGTTCTGTGCTAAGCCCTAGCAAGAAAAAATGCAAGAAGCCTCGTCCCAGTGAGAGCTACCATGCTACGGAATATACGGCAACATTGCCAGGAGACACCAGCTATTCGTCCATGGTAGTAGGGCCCTCTTCATCTTCGCCCTCCCCATCATTGCCTTCCCCGGCATCGCCAACTATTCAATCAGCTTCATCTTCTTCGCTTTCTCCAGTATCAGCAGTTACTCCATCTGCTTCTTCATCTTTGCCTCCCTCGGTATCTCCAACTATCACGTCAGCGTCTGCTTCGGTCTCGGCCAGTGTGCCTGCTTGCAATAGGTTAGTCAGGAATCAATATATGCAACTTCCCATCCCTGAACAAGCTTCGAAGGCTGACAGTCCCCCCCCATGGTAACAGCGGCGACCTGCCTTGCTCGGCTTTGTCCTCAATCAAGACCTCGTCGGCGGCTACTTTCCAACATACATTCTGCAGCTGTATTCTGACGGCTCCTGGAACGACAGTGGTATGTCCCTCTATCTAGTTGTCTCATCGAAGATTTGGAAAAAATCTAACCTCTGTTACAGACAACGACCCCGACTGTTTCAGTTTCGGTTTCAGCATCAAGCATCGCTACTTCCACTCCGACCGAAACCATCACCGTCACACCCACAGTCACGGTCACGGTGACCCGTAAGGATTTCCCCTTTGAAACTTCTCAATGTGATGTTTTTTAACAATGTCTTCTAGCGACGGTCTCCCTCACTGCCGTAGCAACAGAGACGACAACGACGGTCCAATCCGGAACCATGACGGAAACAGTGACAACCATAACGACGGTGAACTGCCCAACTTCTGCCCCTAACGTCTGTAGTGGCGGCTGTGTCGACTTATCGACCTCAAGGACCAACTGCGGCACTTGCGGGAACGCCTGCGGCCCGGGTTACGCATGTGGGAACGGAGTGTGCTATCAACCAGCTTACTGCTCGCCTCCTGGCGACAACATTTACTACTGCAACCCCAGTAGTTCTTGCGTTTGCTATGGGACGGTGAGTGGCGGTGGCTACTGTGACTCCACTGCCAATGGCAACAGCTGCGGTTCGCAATGCAGCACATTCCTAGACTGCCCGAACGGTGCAGATTGTCTCAGCGCATCATCGACGGGCTGCGGTCGCAATGTGTGTTCTAACCAGGCGTGTCCTGCGCCTGCCGGCAAAATCAAAGTCAGACAGGACGGTGAGGATGAGGAGGACAGTGAGCGGCGGATGCCTCGGGCATAGACCGAACGTGCTGCAGGATAGACTGGAAGGAACGCATATGGGATGATAGTATCATATTTGTTATAGACAAGGGAAAAGAGCAATCTCTTAAGACTATGTCCGGGTAACAATCAACCCAATTTGCATCACGGCGCCCAGCTTGTGTCTAGAACAGACGCGAAGAACTTGATAATGTGGGTCAGTTGTGACGTCCCAACAATTAAAAATCAGGTTTCTTCTAACTGCCAGTTTGGAAATGGCATGCTGGATTCAACTCCAGTGTCTTCCGATGATTCTGATCGCCATGAACAACTCGCAAGAGCGGTACTGTCTGTCATTTATACAACCTCTAGTCAACAGAAATTTTTTCAGTGCAGGTGGCGAGCGAGCGGTGATACTGTGCTACCTGGATTACCTAATCCAAAGGCTGCTTATGTGATATACGCTAGTAAAGCTGGACAGTTGGTTATTATTGCAGATTTGGGCCCGAAGGGCCGCGATAGAGTATCTGACGAACTAACGTCGATTTCATCTACTTTAAATAGACTCTAATTCGCGTGATCGAAGTCCCGAATGGGCGATACAGACGTTACACTCTAATTTACCTATCCAAGACACGATACTGCATTGAGCAAGCAGTATTTGAATAGTGGCCCAAGCGCCCGAGCTTCTGCTTACTTATGATGGCCCTCCATGATAATAGTGAACATCTCAAACACCCTACAAGACGCAGAAATATTCCCAGTAGCGATTATGGATTCCAGAGGGGCGTCTCTAGATACTCGCTCGGCGTGGCGCCATTGTCCTTCGTAAAGCCTTCTTTTCTTCCGTTTCCACAGCCGTTGGAAGGGCACCCTTCTCCCTTAGGCGGTCGATGAATTCTTTCCCAAATTTATACCCAATGCCGGTGATCTCATCGAACTTACCAAAGTCCAGAGTACCGTAGTCGTCGACAGGAGGGCGCATGTAGATACAGCCGGGCATCTCCTTGGCACGTTCCAACGCATCCACACTGGATACATACGCTAGACGACCTTGAATCTCCGCCAGCGTTGGGGGGTTAGGGTGAAAGGAGAAGGGATTCCAGCGATTGAAGAATGCCCATCCGCCCGACAGGGAGTCGCCATATGTCTGAGGCGTATCATCATCGACGGCTCCAACGTCGATAGCGAAGATAACATCAGCCCCGAGTGACTTCATGTGCGAAACGGTCAAATTGTCAATATAGCCACCGTCGAGAAGCATGTCGCCCTCGTCGCAGAGAGGTGGAAGCAAGCCCGCTAAAGACATGGAAGCACGGACATATCGCCATGCGTAGCCGCTGGTGTGAATTTCGCCTCGGCTTTTACTGATGTTGGTTGTATTGCAGTAGTACTCAAGCCAAAAATCTTCAATTTGATGATTTCCAAAAGTTTTGAAAATGCCACGGTTGAACTCGTGACCAGTTGTATAGGAGGCTGACGGATAGGTTAAATCCAGAGCGAAACGCCACATGCTGGCCATCCTGCCAGCAAATTTTTTCGCTCTCCCAATCATAGGGACTACTTCGCCATGCCGTGCATAGAGCGCGCCATTGAACGCTCCGATCGAAGTTCCACCGACAATATCAATCGGGATGCCTGCTTCTTCCATGGCACTAATTATACCGACTTGAGAGATCCCGCGGGCCCCTCCGCCTCCTAACACCAAACCGATAGACTTGCCACAAAGTCGCCTAGCAAGTCGATGGAAGTCACCTTTGAAAGGCGGCTCTGCAGCTGAATACAACGATCGATGGCGAGCTGTCCGACTCGTATATTTCTGAATCTCTGCTTGCAAGTTCTGGACTCTTTCTTTGAGAACTGCTCCCAGTCCCTGAGGTTGGTGCGCAGGTACTGAATTAGCTCTGACCGCCATCTGAACATGAAAATGACCGCCATTTATCCACACCCGATTTCGCAGCCAGGACCGAGTGAGACCCGAAGGTGAATACCGCTCGGCATGAATTAACA
>JAOYMO020426314.1:0-23570 GCA_025802455.2 Iodosphaeria phyllophila | reverse complement strand
TCTCGGCAATCATGGGAGGTACGAAGGTAGCTGAATACTCGCGCACTGGAAACTTACTTAAGCGCATAAGTCAAGGGTCACACAGATCTCACGTGACAATCTTGACGACATGCCTACTGCCCATCAACCCCTCTGTCATCTGACCTATCAACGACACGGCTTAGTTCCAGGATGAAGAGCCATAAGCCTTCTCTATCAGAGCAGCACTCCTGATGGGATTTCGGTCGCATCTTCCGTCAATTCACCTCGTTTTTGTTGGAACCACGGATAGAGACCGATTCTGGCATGGTAGCATCTGCACACTTTCAGATATAATTCTATTTTGCTCTTTCTCAACCCTATCTTGGATCATTCAACATTGCCCTCTCCTTCTCTCACTTGAGCTCGATTCCAATCGTCAATACTCCTGCCTCCATAACTCTTAGAATCCCTCTAGGGGCTGTTGCCTAGAGCGGATCAACTTTGAGGATCCACCACAAATCCATATAAGATAGCTTTTTAGATAGATTCAGGCCCTGGTCTTCTACTCTCCGTGCTACAACAATTACATAACGTTAGCTAAAAAGAAAGGAAGACAAAATAAGATATCTTATATAGACTTGTGGTGGATCCCTAAAGTAGATCCGCTCTAGGCAATAGCCCTTACACTTTCTTTTATTCTTTTTCCCTTTTCTCAAGCTTGGGGCTGGCTCCTCGAACGAGAATGTCGGTATGGCTAATTCATACTATTATGCACATTGAACCTGGGTGATTGCTAATTAGTGCCTCTATATATTGGTTTTTCCATTATTTGACCACACGGAGTGATCACGGCCCATTTTACCAAATGGATAAACAGCGGAACGCACAACTACGAGCCAGGCCGGGCTTGCTTGGAGATACTGTTCTCGAGGTGATAATTTATGCACTTGGCAGTGATGGACTGGACTAGTACCCGGGTCGAGTCACAGACCTCATGGCCTATTCTGATGATACGTCACTCGGAACTATGACCCAGCGCTAAGAAAATCCATTCGTCCTTAGAATTGACTAACCAGCCAGAGAGGCACCTCGTATCTCCCTGTACCGAACTACCCATATACATACTGCCGTAAAGACTTGGCAGCACACAAGACGAGCCGGCCTCGAAGCCTCAGCGACAGTTCAAAGCACCATGCATAAGATAAGCAGTTTGCTGTTAGCTGAGATAGAATTCAGTTTCTAATATTGGGCTAGCAATAATAAGCGGGATCACGCGTCCGAAATTGAAAGCCTTTATTGCAGTATGTTAAGCTTACATGCGTCTGGACTAGTCTTATGACACGAACATACTTGCGGTAAATTTGTCCCTATCTACAACGGTGATACAGCTATAAATGACAAGTAGATGATGTTATGAAACCGCCAGGGTTAGCCAGCGCTAACCACGAATTGAGGACAGGCAGAGTCTATTTAAGCTACCCCACCCGCGAATAGTTTGAGAATTTTCCATTACTCTCTAGCCCCAAAGTCCACACCAAGCCAAACGCCCAATTGCAGTATAATATATACAGCCATCTTCCGGAGCTCCACTCGTAAAGACTCTATATCATCAGTCTGTCGTTGATGTTGAACCAAAACCCTTTCCTCTCGAAAGTTCTCGCCCAACCAGGTTTCATAATCGCTACTAAGCCAAAAGAAATACCGCCGGCGAGGATATCCCTCAGCGACGCGTTCTCTGGAGCCGTTGTGCCCCCAATAACCAAGACATGTTCCGCCACCATGAACAAATCTAAATCGCATACCTCCTCCGTCACCCCCAACACCGCTACGCCATCACTAAGAATTATGGCCTTGACCTATCACTGAGGGTTGTCTAGACTAGGCTTCCTAGGGTGGGTGATGCTGCGGCGACCGAGCACATCTCTAAGTCAGGTTGTCCCAGCCCAGTTTAACCTGAAACTCAGTTCAGAAATTCAGTCCTGTAAAACAGGCCAAGTGCCGCCCAGTGTGGAAAGATTCGACGCAGCCGCGAAGATCATCCTTGAAATCCGTACCATACTGTCTGATTCGCCTGCGGGCTCTACCGTCACTACTTGTACGAGCGCAATCGAGGATGAGATGTGTGACTCGCTCTTTAGCTCAAATGCCAACGAACTTGCGGACCCAGATCAAGATTAAACTAGGCACATTTGTCGTCGCGTGTTCGCAGGAGAAGAGGTAGATGTCGCGGATGTGCAAACCGAATCGCCAGCTTACGAAGAGAATCTTGCCTACATCCGACGCATTCGGAAAATCGACCGTGTCATCCGGTCGCGACGTGAAGTGATACGTTATGCGCAGGCTCTACAGTACATTACATCGTCAACATCAGCATCAACCGCGACGACCCGCTTACAGAGACACGTGATCCTGCGGGATCACGTGACAAGGACAGAAGATACATCGGTACACAAGGGAGTGCCGTGGCGACACGGGAGGATTGATGATAACTACAGCCCATCGAGCAGTAAATAGTGATAGTTTCTTTCTATTCATTTCATCTTTGTATCCAAACCCAACAACTTGGTAGCACCTGTACCGACCGTAGGAAGGCAGTGGGATAATTGATAACTGTGCCCCATCGGACAGTAAACAGAGATAGCTTCTTCTGGTCAATTCATCGTTTGTATCCAACACGACAAGTTGGTGCAACGGCGGTAGATCGCTACGCAGGGGCGTACCGACAAGCCGAACGAGAGGAGTATGTGGCTATCGCTCGGGAAGCTAGAGAAGAAGACGAAGAGGTGACCCGGGGGGGTTGGGGCGACCAGTCCTCGAGAGGGGCACGGCGAAATTACGCAGAATCAAAGACAAGATCTTCCTGGCCGAGAAGTTGGAGTAAGCAGTTTTTGTATCGCATTAGCAAAAAGGTCCCCCTCAACTCCACCTCATATACCTCCACTAAATTACTGCTTTAATCCTCCCTACTCCCCTTACAAGCTCCCCCTACAAGTTCCACAAGACCTTCATTAGGTGGTCTCTATGACTTATGCTTCCAATGTTAACGCGAAGCGTTCATTATGTAGAATCAATTAATAGAGAGAGAGAGAGAGAGAGAGAGAGAAAATGTCTGAAAGGGCCCCAGGCTATAGAAATCACGATTATTCAGCCAGCTAGCGCCACAAAGACTAGTATACTGTACCAGCATTCTTCGCGGCGGCCTTTGGCTGTCTAAGCATGGGCGAGATACCAGGGAAGAAATGTATGCGACGAGGTACGAGTCAAAGCAAGCGTTTCTTACCATCAGGTGGCTTCCGCTTGTCCAGGCTTCATGTACAGTAATTGCTCATCCACACAATAAGCATAGAAAGCCGGCCTTGTAGCCTTTTACCTTGATAGAGACACGCTCCTCTATGCATCTTTACCTAGCCGTATACATGCCTTCATAATGGTTTGTGGTTGTTGATCAGCCGCCCTGGTGCTGATTCCCTTTACGTGGAACGTCTCCCACTGTTACATGGTATTTTGTTTCATTACCTGTAACTTATGCCGTTAATTATCCAATGGTGGTCAGACCTGAAGCATCCCACCATTGCACTACTGTGCCAATCTGTCTCTTTCATTGTATGGCCGCCAGTTGCTGCCACGAATTTGGACTGGTTCTGTGGACTAAGCCGGCCGTCTTCGCTTTGAGGTTCGTGGACGTCCGTTTCGAGTCTCCGTAATAGATAGTTCTACTGTGTACTGTACATACCAGGGCTTCATCGCAGGTTCGTGGCGTTGGTGGGCAAAGAACATAGATCAGTTGAGTGGAATTTGGTTGGTTTGGGCGATCTTGGTCATTTTTAAGGCAATCAGGACGATACCGATATTGTAGGAAGGAATACTGCACTTTTTCCCCTCGTTTCCATGATTATCTAGCTATGATGGATCCGGGCATAAGCCACACAGCGCTGGAAGAACGCCACTCTACAGAGCTAGGTACAGTACTGTACCTTACTGGCCCGCACAATAATTCTTAGCTTACGAGACCGTACCTGCTCTCATCTACACGCGTCCACGCGATGACGGCGGCAAGCTTACCAGTATGACAAAGGTTCACATCTTTCCACTTCCGGTCGTGCACCGCATTGTCTATCGCACTGCACGCATCCATTCGACCATCGAACCGTTCATCAATCACATCGACCGAAACCACCAGCACTACCACCGTCGATCCGGCCATGTCTAGTCCACAGCCCAGCGAAGGCGGCGTCGAGGGCAGCGGCGGAAACAACATTCAGAAGCCTCTGGAGCAAATAACCTTCCGGTTCTGCTCGGAATGCTCCAACATGTTATATCCCAAGGAGGACCCTGAGTCGCACAAGCTGCAGTTTACGTGTCGCACTTGCCAGTATACGGAAGAGGCCACCTCTACATGCGTTTTCCGTAATGTCATGAACAACGCTGTCGGCGAGACTGCTGGGGTTACGCAGGATGTTGGCACGGATCCGACGGTTCGTGGCGCCGGGTTTCTTTCTCATCATGGCTTGTCCTTTGTTTCTGCTTGCTGGTGATTTGGATTGTGCCCTACATGTCGCTCTTACTGATGTTCATTTCGTGCGATCCAGCTCCCGCGATCCAACCAAAATTGCCCGGCTTGCGGCCACGAAGAGGCGGTGTTCTTCCAGTCCCAACAACGTAGCGCCGAGACGGGCATGGTGAGTATTCTTCCCGAAACTTCATCAGCATAGAACTAACCAAACGGCTTAGAAATTGTTCTACGTGTGTTGCGACTGCGGTAACATTTTCCAGTGAGCGAGCCATAAGAGACGCTGTTGGGATGGTTTTTGCCGGGAAGAGCATAATGGGCGTCCGGTAGCATTGCGGATTGAGGAAACACTTGCTTTTAGGGTTAGCGCTGGGGGGCTTTGCATTTACGGATATCATTTGATGAGAATGGAGTAATGGACGGCGCAATATACACGTTCCAATTTTCTCAATTGGCTCCTCTGAATCATACTTTTGGCTGGTATGAAGTTCGCAAGTGGTGTCCAAACTTGGCAAGGTAGCCTACCAGCTCTTTCGCACCAGGTTTGACACCGCGACCAGCCCAACAGATTCAGCCATGACCCAGCGCCGAACGACGCGCTACAACGGGAGTAGCAGTAGATCGGGACACCAAGGTGCATGAAGGAGTTACACAGTCTCTTTTCCCCCAGCAAAAACTCTAACAGATCAAGTTCCTGCTACGTTTTGATGTTTGGACATGGGAGAGAAAACACACTGCTTATTGAGAAGTAGGCTAGCAAGGGTAAAAGCTGGTCGTTCGCACAGCATACACAGGTAGCCTAACCGGTTTGCCAACGTTCAAGGTTTCTACGCCCGGTGAACGACATATGGAGACCTCGTCGCGCGATCAACCGCGTCGAGTAATTATAAGAATGATCAAAATAACGCCCGTGATCATGCCCGCAACGCCTCCCATGAAGCCCCTCAGTTCCTTATTTCTTGTACAGCGTCATCTACAAGGAACAACTTATTGATCTTCCTCCCTTGATATTTCTCTTGATCTATTCGAGCCCATCCACATCTCCATTCTCCTCCCCAACATCTCCATCCGTGCCGTCTCACACGTACATCGTAGCCATACTCAAAATTTTCGACCACCCCCGCCGCCTCAACTCCGACCCAACAACACCATTCACACGCGTGCCGATCGGATCCCCGCTCTTATTCACCAACACACAAGCGTTATCGTCGAAGCGCACCACGGTGCCGTCGGGCCGCTGTACCCTCTTCTTGGTGCGCACGATAATGGCGTGGCGGATGTCGCCGCGCTTGACCTTGTTGGCCGCGTTCGCGCCGGCTGCGCCCATTCCCGCATCTGAGGCACCGCGCTGTTTCTGCACGATGGCCACGATGCGGTCGCCTGGCAGTGGGGGTTAGTTGGCTGGCGGTCTGCAGTGAAGTTTTCAGGGATCGCGGAAAGCAGTAAGGGGAAGCACATGCTGGTATGATAGGAACGGGAGGGCAAATACCGATAGTGGCACCTCGTTTCTGGCCGATGACGAGGGCGCATTCGACGATGGCGGCGCCTGAGTTGTCGATGCAGGGGAGAAGAGTCTGTTTTTCTGGCGTTAGTTTATCCGTTCCATGGTTTGAGTGTCTTTATTTTCTTCCCCCGTCCTTCAGTTCTCCGCCCTTCTAACTAGACAAAACAGGTCGAAATTTTCATCGCGGAGGATCTCATGGAGTAGCGGACCTTTAATTGGATCATAGTGGCGTGTCGGTCGTTGACGTGACCCGGATAATGCTGAGCGACCCGGCTATTGCGTCTTTTCCATCTAGTGCAGGCGACGCAGCAGCAGCGGCAAACGAAGCTATCCTCGAAATTTCCTGGCGGCTTTGGTTGCGGTACGGTACGCAGTGAGTTTCGCGAGCACTGTGCGATGGCAATGATACAGTACCGATACGGAAAGTTACCGTAATAGCGCCTCTCGCAGTTGCGGCGCGTCTGCCTTTAGCCTCCGCTCCAGTCCGCCAAATGTCTCCACAACACAACCAACAGCGCAACATCAAGAACTTTGACCAGAGACCCAACACCAGACACCAGCACAACCGCCATCATGTCCGAACGTAAAGTGCTCAGCAAATACTACCCCCCAACCTTCGACCCGCGACAGCTGGAGCGGCGCGTCCGCAAGCCCAAAGATGCCGGCCCCAAAGTCCAGACCGTCCGGCTCATGGCGCCCTTCAGCATGCGCTGCACGTCGTGCGGCGAGTACATCTACAAGGGGCGCAAGTTCAACGCGCGCAAGGAGACACCCGAGGGCGAGCGCTACCTCGGCGTCCAAGTCTACCGCTTCTACATCCGCTGCACCCGCTGCTCCGCCGAGATCACCTTCAAGACCGACCCTAAGAATAACGACTATGCTTGCGAGCGCGGCGCCAAGCGGAATGTCGAGCCATGGCGCATGAATACTGAGGATGAGACGGACGAGCAGCGCTTGGAGCGCCTGGAGAAGGAAGAAGAGGAGCGCAATGCTATGGTGGAACTAGAGGCGAAAACTGTCGACGGGAAACGCGAGATGGCGGTGGCGGATGCGTTGGATGAGATCAGGACGAGGAACGCGAGGCTGGAACGCGCGGATCGTGATGGGGTTGATATGGCTTTAGCCACGGTTGCGGAAGCGGAGGATGAGGAGGAGGTAAGGCAGAAGAGGGAGGATGATGAGTATGTGAGGCGAGTGTTCGCTGCCAAAAGGAAATATGAAGGAGATGATGGAAAGGAGACGCTGGATGAATTGGTGGAGGAGATCCCTACGAGTATGGGGCCTCCCCCAATACCTGTTTCATCTGCTACGACCGCAGAAGCAAGGAAACGGATCCGACATGAACGCGTACGGCCGACAATACCAGGGTTGAAGAAGAAAGAATCCAAGTCTGAACATTCAGCAAGCATAAGTTCCACCATGTCTATTACAACTGGAGTTACAAGCACAAATGTGAAAGCTCTGTTGGTGGATTATGGGTCTGATACTGGTTCAGAATAATGGTTAAACATGTGCTCACGTCAATAGATATCATAAAAGGCACGATCAACAATTTTTAATTCAAAGAATTAATATTGCTACAGCTATGATACAACACAGCACCCCAACGTTGTAGATAAGACAATATTTTCCACGCTTCATTGCGCCGTTGCCATGTGCGCTTTAGTCTTCGTCGTGTTGTCCGAAAAATATCCCAGTCCGTTCTGTTCCTAACCACAAATTCATAATACACCTGCTATACCGTTCATCCATGAATGCAAGAACATCGTGTATAATTGCTCGCTCGCTCGCTTGGAAAATCAAAAAATCTCAAATGGACAACCCGCAAAATATCAAATCCCTTATTAACTAATCATGGTATTCTCCTGTTGACGTTCGACGAGAAGTCGGAGATGTTGAAGCGCCATTGGGCAAGTTCGCGACGCCCTCTCTAGCTCCGCGTTGCGAGCTTGAGCGATTTCGGTGTGTTCGCGAGTAAGAGCGTGGTGAGCGCGAGGTGGATGATGACTGTGAAGATGATGATGATGCACAGGAGGACGCCTCCATAAGTTTCTTCGTGTGTTCGTGCATGAAGCGCGCGTATGATACCAGTTCTGCAGAAGGACCGGGGTATGAAGCCATAGTGGAGCGGGCTGATGAAGACATGATTTGAGGTTGGTCTGGCGGATTGATGTGGAGAGTGTTGATAGGTGTTTTTGATAAACTTGACGAAGGAACAAATTCCGCGGTGGAAATCGTTGACGGTGATAAGACCAAAGCAAGCAGATGCGGCACTGTGTGGAGAATGATGAATGTTTATATTGCGTACGATGAACGGATTCGTGTTTTTCAAACTGCAAATAAGACTTGATAAGGAAGCTGTGTTGAGTAGATGGGTGTGGATAACGAACAACAATTCGAGGGTGGGCTTCGAGGCACTTTTGTAAGCAGATGGGGGAAGTGCGGGTCAAAACTGGAATAGGCCAACGTCCCAACCGATCTGCAGGGTCTTTTGGCATCCCAAAATCTTGTGTGTTGCTGCAACCGGGATGATGTGCTACGGTACCAGTAGTCAGCTGCTTGCTGCGAGTGACTTCATCGCAAAGCCCGGGGGCAACCCCTGTCAAAGGCCTCCACCCCCGCATAACGTCATGTTCCCATGTTTGCTCCACCTTTTATGTCACTGACGAGCTGCGCAGAAGAGTGCGAAAGACACCAACGGATGGCAGATGCAGGTTGCGAATCTCTGTTTGCTGGACGACTCAACTGCTGTTAGCCGGGGATTAGTCAGGGGTTTTTCGACTTGACTTGTTTTACTGTTTTGGCGATATGAGAGACTCGTGCTGATCTTCCACTACGTCGGCCAGACTTTTTTCGCCACTATTCCTACAACTACGTCAAAGTGCAATTCCGATCCTTTGTGATTATGCGCTTGCCCTCGCTATCGACAGGCAGGTACCAGCCAGGCGTACCTTGCCGGACGAGCGGGCGCGATGCAGTTGACTTCTCACACGAAAGAAGATATCGGACAGCTTTTACTCGGTCTACGTACTGGTTGCTGACTCCAGAGGCGCTGGTTTAGCTCCAAGTGACGTGCTGTCAATCGCTTTTCTCCTCATCAATTGGACCGGTGAATAGGTAGTCCCGGCGGTGGAATGGGTAGTTACGATGCTTGTAGTCTATCTAATTCTCGGTCCGGTTCACCTTTCTGCAGTATGGACTACGAGTAGTGTCTCATTTTGATGAACCATTTTCCAGAGCAACCCACGATACGCCGTGTTGTCCTGTTGAAAGCTGGACAACTTCCTCCCCCTCCTGGTCCACCAGTTACTTCGTATCCGCGACAGACAAAGCCCCGTGGACTCGTTTCTCAGCCTCTCTGACAAAATGACGAGCCCATCCGCCTGCGCCGAACTCGCTGCGCAGCAGCATTCGGTTGGCGAAATCCGCCACCATTGGGCGAAATACACTGTAGCGGGTCGACCTGATTCGGAAGGACCCTGCAGATCCCTCCGCCGCATTCCGTGTGAAGTCATCGTACGTCATTCCTTGATTGGCTAAGCCCCTTGGTAGCGCAGCTTTTCCTCAGTGGGTCGCGGACCAGCCTGCCAGCAAAGGCAATCAATCATTTAACAAAGTACAAACATCCATGTTTAACCAGCCAATCGCGACGAGAACGGACTGAATCCCGGCTGTCGACGTCTTTGGATTCCCTCTGCTGTGATACAGAAATGCAGCTGTCCGAGTCCCCATCAAGAAGATGCAACAGAGCACTGTTGCTCATCGCCCGAACGAAAGAACCCCGGACCAACCAGCTAAGCAGTTTCGAATAGCGTGTTGTGTCATCCGATTCCAACACCCCGAAGGTGGTTTCTTCGGTTTTGGAAATGTGTTTTCTATGGCTTACTGGACTGTGTTTTTTTTTACTGTTTGGTTTTTAGCGAATGACGACAATGATGACGCTGCTTACTGTACTGCACATGTTACGTCACGTTCAGCTTGAGAAGATCTACACGGCTTTTCGTCTTCTCTTGGCACTGATCAGCTAGTGCTGACCAGAAATCTTTTTCCGCTCTCACGTGACAAATGGTGAGACTTGAGATAATTCTTAATTACTCGTTGAGCAGTTGAATGTGTTCAAAATAGTTGGGACAGCTTCGCGCCACACGAATTCTTTGAAGAATCCAGAGGCATGTCAGCTTAGCCCACGCCACAAGTCTCCCTGATAAGCATGTGAACAGCCGATCTACGATGTGAGATAGAAGAGATACACAGTAATCATTCAAAGAAACCCCTGGGCAATCAAAAAGGCCACACTAATACTCTTTTCCGTCTCAGATACCATCTCTGTAACTGGTATGATACCTCCGTTTGTCCGAAAGTAAATGCCTCCGAACCGCCCTTCAGCGGTTTAATCGGGTTTCGTGGGTATTTACTTTCGCACTGACTGAGGTCGCGATGATCACTTGTTTTTCGTCCCTTCGCAAGTCAGCCTGAGTTTTATGCAGGTAATTAATCTGCCAATCCACTTTTGCCGGTTTGCCGGATGATGGAATAGCTGTGGCTCGAAGCCCTCCTCCACACTCCACAAACTGTGACCACCCATGTTCCCTTGGCTCGATATCCAGGCCTTGCCGTTGCTAGCTCATATCGGCTCGGTCAAGTTCCTGCGCCGTGATTGCACCCTGCGACGAAGGGTACAACGTCTATGCAGGGTGCCGCAGAGAGACATCGCTGGCTTTCCTGGCTCTATTTCTTAAACTAAGCAGGGGAAACGATAACGGTGATTTTGGGTAGGAACTTCAATGGACAAATATCTCTACCTACCGGTGCCTGGCCAGCTTTCTGGCCGATTCGCCTTCTATCGGGATCGGGATTTGTTTCCGGGGCTCCTCCATGTCGACAGGCATAGCTTTCGAAACACGTTACCCCCATTCCTGTCCCAGACAAATCAACATGGTCTCAGTGACCTCGCAATTTCCAACACCACAGCCGTCCAGCTGGGCCAGAATCAGTGTAGGATCAATGCTTGGAATGCCATGCTCCTACACAGTATCCCCTCGACTGTGAGAAGACGCCATTATGCACAAAACTTCTTGCGTTGGCGGGGATCGCAGTGAATAGGATGGCAAACGCGTTGTATGCCCATAATTTGGCGTCGCCGTCGTCTCTTCACATTCTAATCTAGGGAATGCGCTTTGTTTCTACGGCCTTTGCTGCTAGTTTACTACTCAATATCTCCTATGATACAAGAGATGATGAAGCTGAAGTTCCCCTGGCTCTGCACCATGATTGAAGCAGGCAGAACCTGTTTTTTTTTAGGGCGTGTTTGATGGCCTCTGAGTCGATTTGTCTGGAGCAGAAATGCGGATATATGATAGAGTCTACCCGTGCCACGTGCACAGGGCTGCGTCGACTCTTGGGAATGAAGTGGAGCAGCTCTGTTCATTCGCTTCCTATTGTGGCCCATGCAGAGTAAAAAATGACGGGCATACTGTTTCACGATCACAACCAGAGTGTGCTGCTGTAAGGACTGAGGCGAAAATATGAGCACTTTTGACGTCACGCTCGTCCTGTAAGTAATCAGGGGCGAAGGTGCTCCAATTGGATTCCTCTTTTCTTCAATCATTGTACCTTCGAGGAACAAGACGGATTAGGTGCTGATGTTGGCCAAGATCACCGATGCCACACCCACATGGATTGCTGCACTTCCTGCGGATGGCCTGGATTTGTGACGAAAGCTAAAACGAGACGTCCTCAGAGGCGTCCCTGCGAAATGCCGGGATCGATAGATATTGTCGTCTTGTCCCAAGAGATGAAGCGGTACACACACACAAACTCACAGCGTTCCCACCATGATGATGTCAGTCTGTTCGCGATTGCGAATAGTTGTGTCCCATCCTGCGCGATCTATCCAAGGTTGAAGGAGGGTTACGTGCCCCCATCTGCGGTCCTGATTCTACGGATTTCTTTCTCACCTTAAGAGGATATCAGCCCATTCCGGCGTCAGAGCTGATGTCAGGAAGCTCTGCTCCTTGCCCGCGCTGTGCATCCGTTGAAGACAGATCTGCAGCACAGCTTCCAGGCACAGGGTATCATGACGCGAAATCTGCCGGGATTGGGGCTATTGTTTTTCTTTGCTCCCTCAGGGTTTGCCTCTCCGCCCAATAACTGTGTCTGCCCGGCTGTCCTGGTGGTTCCACAAGCTCGATGAGGTGTTCCATTTGTGCGCTCTGACATGGCGCGTATGATGTCAACTTCCACTTGTTTCTGACAGTCCCGTCACGTCGAGTTGTCAACACCATGCAGACGAACGATCGTACCGCTCGATGCTAAATGTTTAGACACCCACTCAGAATGAGATTTCCTGTTGTAATTTGTAGTCGAACAGGATTTTTTCCGCTTTCGTTATTCTGCATTGCTGATTAGTTTGTCTATTGACGACGACATCAAATGCAAGGGCTTACGTCGTGGGACTTGTTTACTGCCCATTTGATATTCTGCCAATCCATCTGAACATGTCCTTATGGCGTAGTTCATCCGATACCGCGCCGGCGTAGCTAGCTAAGAAACTTGATATTTCCTGAGCCATCGCAACCACCCTCGCAGGACGAAACATGTCAATTGCCACAAAGCGTAGAGAAACCCCGCAGAAGCGATAATATGATGGCATTCTCTTCTTGGGATCACCTCTTGCCTTGATCTTTGCAAAAGTATTTCCGAAAAAATGCACCTTTCAGCACCTTTGAAGTTGGCTCTTCCATCACTTTTCTCATCGGCAAGAATCCCAAAGGTGTTGAAAAGCGTACCGGACATACTTTTGAAAGGAAGGGAAGCATGTTGCAGCGCAATAGTGACCATCATGCCTGCAACCTGTAGCACGGAAACCACTGTTGTCCTGTGTGCAACAACCTCAATCTGTCGGGCCGTGTCTGCTCTGCTACACAGTACCCAGTACAGCTCACTCCGTGCCGGGCCCGGTTTTGCGGCACTGCACCTTTACATCATGGGCTGGGCTCGGTGTCCCAAGTCGCACGAACACGCCTCTAATGGGGGAGGGGAGTCTTTTTGCATGCACCACGACGCACGCACGCACGCGTTAGCGACAGCACGAGGAGCAGGCCAGTGTGGTGGTCTAGGCTTTCACGATACTGCCCTGCTCGGCACTTCAAATCCTGCGTTCCTGAATGATCGGATAGGATGTGTGGCTGTTTTATTTTACTATTTCAAATTCTGAACTTTATAATCCTATAGGATTTCATCGAGCCGGGTTCCTTACGCATATGTAAATGCTGGGGAAGTAAATAAGTTAGGCCAGTGAGATTGTATTTGCAAGTCGACATTTGTGAATGCCTTTTTTTCTTCTTTATTTTTTGCATGTTGCTCTGATGGAACATAGGAGAAGTTGGAAATGAAGTGGTGAGTTATCCTGTGCAAGGGTGGGTGGCTATGGGGTGCTCGATCACTTCGACTGCGATGTTCAGAGTCAGATATTCATCTCACCTTGATCACTCGTGGTGTTCGAGACAAACACAGTGATGAGTCTAAGCCCGCTAGAACTTTCTCCTCTCGGCGACCATGGCAAAATTCAATGTCACAACGGGACCTTCAATGGTTTCCTCGCACCGTACCCATCTCCTCAAACCATACACATTATGTCTTCGCCGGCTCTTGCGCCCGGTCTAGATATCAGCACTGCTCCAGGTGGAAGCGATGGTCATCACGGTCTAGTATGGCGATGAAGGAAACCTTGGCCACACCGGGACTAACAAGAAAACAAGCATGATCAAGGCAAGTACTTCAACTTCAATATCATCCATAACAATAATATCTCGTCTCCCGTGATCCCTTTCCTCCTGTATACAGTCAGCCAGTCATCCGGCAAGGTATATACACCAACCCCATCCACACGCTTGGGTGCCCATCGTCGACACTGCCTGTATTCCCAGCCTGGGACATATTCTTCTCCACCCCGCCGCGTATTCCTCCGCTCCTCCACAACAGAGAAAAGAAAGCTGCAGGCCTATCCTGCTTTTACATGCCCCCCAACCATTCTTTCCCTTAGCCCATTTTCCACATAGACGCATTACAAAAAAAATGACAAGTTACTTCCGCTTATATTCCTCCTTGGAACAGAAAAAAAAGCGATCGGACAAAATCCCGAATCATGAAGAAGAAAAGACTAAAAAACGCCTTGGATGAGGGAAAATGAAGGAGGAATAAAAACGAGAAGAGAAAAACGCCCTTCATGCAAATGCAATGCAGCTGTCATGTGATGCCATATTGTACAAGTGATATGTACATCCCATGCCCGCGGGGGATAAAGCTGGTGTCTTCCCCCTTCATGGAATCTCGTTCGAAAAGAAATTGTGTCTGAGCAGATAGAGTCGGGTTCGCTCGATATCGTAGACCTTGCGAAATTATCGGCCAGGCCCCCCATCATCATTACCCCGATCCCTACCCAATACAAACCCACTCCGCAAAAACGCACCACCTCGCCGTCCGATCCGCCAGTACCAAACCCCTCCAAACCCCCTTCTCACTGCACTTGATGATAGTCTCCCAAGTGCCGCCATCACTGGGCTCCTCCTCGCTCCCGGGAAACTTGCCTGCCGTCTTCCTATCTTCCTTCCTCATGAGCCTTAGAATCTTGCCCCCCGGGGTCTGTATCGCCAGCTTCGCTGGTTTCTTCCCCGTCCCCGTCCCCGTTGCTCCGCTATACCCCGAACTATTGCTCGTGCTCGGGTTCGAACTCATCATGCTGAGTGCGCTCCCCGGCCTCGCAAAGGGAATCGGGCTCGCGGCCCCACTGGCATTGCTAGGTGGAGGCGTGGTCTCGGACGTGGTGAGGGAGGGGTGTTGGCGGATGGCAAAGACAAAGGTATTGTTGAGTGCAAGGCGCTGGCACTGGGGTTGGACGACATATATATCGTGACGCTGAGCATGCGGGGTCGGGTGGCGCATGACAAATTCGTAGGGCGGGTTCTCTCCCGTGTGGATAATAGGGACCCCGAACGCCAAGGGATGCGGAATATCCTTGATAGAGTGCATGAGGCCGCGCTTGCCCGCGTAGATCTTCAAGACGCCAGTTCCCTCGTCTCCAGGGAGCAGGGCCTTCACGGTGTACCGCTTCACGCCGTTGTACCAGTCGGCCTGGGCCAAGGCGCGCTTCTTGACGATTTCGCCGGACTCGAAGAAATCGCCGTCAGCGTCGCGCGTGTAGGCACGCGTTTCTACTTCGGCGGCGACTTCGACGTCGGACGGCACGTTGAACTTGACATGGACCATTTCGAGGTCCTCGATGCGGGTCAGCGCGGTGTTGTAGTCGACAAGGGCGAGAGAGTTCTTGAAGTAAGGCGGACAGACGCAGGGAAGCGCAAGCAGGACCTCATGGGCCATGGGCGGACACATGTGTTGCTGACCGTGGTGTTCCGGGATATGCGTCCAGCAGATCTCAATCGGGCGCGTGAGGAACCACCAAGAGTCCGCGCTGGAAGAAGTTGTGCTTGAGTAGAGACCGCGGCGGGGGTTGGAGGCGGAAGCAAGGGAGCAGTCGATCATGCGCCATTCCTTGTCGACAAGCACGGCATTCCACCAGTGGTTGGAGCGAGGCATGAGGCCCATTTCGGGGATCTCGCTTGGGTTTTTCAAATATCCTCGAACGACTTCGGAGTGGATGCCGACGGCAGTGCACATTTCGTGGACGAGGACAGCGTATTCTTCGGCACAGGCCCGCTTGGATTGGATGACGCGTTTTGTGTCTACCAAGGCCTCGAACTCTTCCTCCCAGTTGATCTTCTCAGCTACCCATGTGAAGATGGCGCGTAGTCGTTGCACATCGTTTCGGTAGGGGCGGCAGACGTAATTCGTAGCTAGCGTCACAGCTGTAGTGGTGGCCGGCAAGCTGCTCAGAAACCGGGAGTTCTTGTCCACCTGACTTAGGTTCAGAGCGCTAAAATTAGTAGATTCATGTAACGATAATCCATCAGCCCCTTCATCGCCCTCGCAATGATCATACATCTCCTGGATGGGATTAATGGCCGGGTAATCGAGCATCTGGCATCGATCCCGTCTCTCGTCCAGTTCGTTCTTGCTTAGCGTATTGGAACGGTTCACGTCTCGCCGCACTTGCACCCAGTCTATCGCGCCACCGAGTCCCATATCCCTGGCTGTATCGTGTCCTTTCCCCAGGACGGCTAAGCCCGAGCTTGTCCCGCCCAACTCGTTGAGAAATGATCGATCCATCTGTGGCAATGTAGTACCGGAGCTGATCGCGATACTATTGCGATTACTGGCCACACCCGTCTTGGTAGCCTCCAAGATGCGTTTGATAAAGTTGGTCCTTTTAGGTTTCGTAACGCCTGGCTGCACGAGCCCACCCACGGAATGCATGCCGTCGTCCTGGAGTCCAGCCTGTGACTTGGGGCGGATCTGATGCGACGTTGAATGGCTCGGATGATAGGAAACTCCAGAGAAGGGGGTGATAGGTCTGTCCAGCTCATTGTCTTCATCACCTTCTCGGAAACCTAGCGCACTTCGAGCGCGGCCGCCCAGCTTCTTTGCATAGCTGCCGGCGCTTGTTGCACTAATCCCGCCGGCCGATGTGCCACTCATGAGGCTGCGACTCGTGGTCGTCGTTTCGAAGCTGCTGTCCGTAGCCGTGCTGCGGCTCCCAGACGAAGCATTGGTGGATGTAGTCTTGGTGGTGGAGGTTCGGTTGAGAAGCGCAGAGCGGCCGAGTTCGTAGGTCGACTTCAGCTTGCGGATCCCACGCTCGGCTTCCCGTCCCATGGAGGACTTGGGGCGTTCGTAGGGCTGGCCCTTTGGTGGTGGAGGAGGTGGCATGCTTTCACGATCGTCGACCATGTTTGTGTCTGCGGATGCGGATGCGGATGCGCTTGCAGTTACCGTGTGCTGCTGGTGCATCTTCTTCAGTCGACTTTCCATTCGATTCACGTAGTTGCTAAGCTGAGGAAGATCCGACTCATGGCTCGGTAAGGCAGGGCGAGAGCTGCGCTGCGGTGAATCACCATTGAAAGAGCCATACCCCGAGTCTTGATGAGGCGTACTGAAGGATGACTGGGGTCGTACTTGTGTTTGCGCTCTCCGTCTTGAGCGGTGTTGAACCATATCAAAAGATTCGGGACACCAGGGATCGACTGGAGCCGGAGCTGGCTGGATGCTATTGCCACGTTGCGGTAGAGCCAAGGCATCGAGTTGCTCAATGACTCCATCCATCGCCTCGCGCAAAGGTGAAGGAGTAAAGCCTTCCTGACCTAGGGACGGCGAAGAAGGTGACTGCTCTCTTGGGGTCAAAGGTTGCTGATTTTGGGCTTGGCCATTTTGATGACTTCGCTGAGACTCATTGGATCCCCCACGGTTTGTTATCACTGTGCGGTGCGGAGGGGGAGGTGGCGGGGGTGGGGAGTCGGCTCGGGGTTCGGTGGATCCTGGTCTATATGGTTTGTACATCGACATGGCCGGAGACGGGGCTCTTGAACCATAGTGTAAGGAGGGCTGAGGCGATGGTCCTCGTGCATCATCATAGTGCATAGGTTGAGGCGAAGGCGGATGAGGCGAGGGGTTTCTATTATAAGTGGTATAACGATGCATCGGCGGTGGCGGTTGCGGAGAGGGATCTCTGGGAATATAATGGGACATGGGCCGGGGAGCAGGCGAGTGTCCTCGGTATATATAGTCATGTTGCGGTGGATTTGGTGATGGTGCTCGCCTATCGTAGTAGTGGTTGTTCATAGGATTGGGTGATGCAGCCCGTGGATTGTAACGGCTCATCGGATTAGGTGAAGGAGTCCGACGATGATCGTACTGGGCCATGGGGCTTGGAGAAGGGGCTCGTGCATCATATTGTGCATCATATTGCTCATCGTATTGCGCATCGTATTGAGTGTCGTATTGGGGATTAGGTGATGGTGCTCGCTGATTATACTGCTGCATATGTTGCTGCTGCTGCATAGGGTTCGGAGAAGGGGTGCGGCCTAACTTCTCCAGAATCTTGTCTTTCTCCTCCTGTTCCGGGTCCTTCTGGAAGGACATAGTCGAGCCCTGACGCTTGGGCACATTGCGGATCACCTCGGGCTGTTTGGCCGTGGTATAGTGAGGCGCCTTGGAGTAAGCTTCGAAAGGTTTCCGGAAAGCTTTGGGTTTTGCTTTCTGTACACTGCCATTGATGGAACCTGGAGGATGGGTTTTGGGCAGTGGACTAACGGTTCGAGTGACGGGCTTGAAGTTCTCGGGTAACACCTCGACAAAGTTGGACGGAAACACCCCCACCGTCTTGTTCCTGCGTAACCGCCCCGTCCACCATGATCCATCGCCTACGTTCAAGCATTCTATTAGGTCGCCCTCGATGAATCCGAGGTCTCTTTGTGACTGCATATATTTTCAAGAAGTCAGGGTTAGTTCAAGTCTCTCAGTCGTAGGTCCTGTTGCCAACGATTTTCGACCTACCTCTCCTCCCCATGAGTAAACAGCTCTGCACCAGCACGGAAACCGCGTGGGGAGCGGTGGTGGTGCCGGCACCATTGAAGCACCCTGTTCTCGTGGTCTTCGGTATAGCGTCGTTCCTCGATGCAATCCCTCCTCTCAATCTTCAATGCCAAATACTGCGTGCAACTCGATGCCAACTTTCAAATCCAACAAGCCGGTGTAGATGGACATTCGCGATGATGTAAACGTCCACGTCAGTTGTCGCCAGGACCACCAGTATGATGATATGTACAGGGGGAGACGAGATTGTTGTGGAGATTCCCGGAATCCAGATCAAGCGGGTACTGTTGGGGAGGCTTGTAGTAAAAACAGACTTGTGACTGGGTGCGCACGAAGCAGCCAGCAATCAACAGTACTGAAATGCTCCGGCAAAAAGCCCACCGGTCTGGTTAACCACGGCCTATTCGCCAATACTGATGCGAACGCAAGCGATCTAACCACCGACAAGATAGATGGTATAAAGAGTTCCGCCTAACGCGAGCGATAACTCAAGAACCTCAAGTTATACGCGTGTTGTTACGTGGATCCTTTAGACAGAATTCGGCGGTTGGTCAAGTTGTCATTTGACTGAGAACTTGTCCACCCACCGCCCCTCGGTAAACATAGGCCGGTTGCCACGATGGCAACCACCCAATCCCGCGGCGCCCTTGCAAGGGCAGAAGGGCGAAACCACAACCGCATAACACAGCACAGGATGTAAAACCTGGCTCCCGCTTGTTGGGGTGCTGTAAAGAAAAATCTTCCACCCGCTTTTTTCTTTTTTTGGCGCGCGGAAGCTTATTCTCCCCTGCTGCATCAAGCGCCCTACAGCTGTTCCCAAGACGATCCCTGCTACAGCAAGTTCTGGGAGCTGTGAAGTGAAGGTGGAACGAGATTCCCGATTCGAGTGTTTGCCAACGTGATGGAGACTCGTTACGGGAAACAAGAGCGGGTTGCGAACCAGGTGGCTGCTTCTCGTGGCTTGGGGGAAGAGGCCGGAAGATACGATCTTCGTGATTTTCTCCGTATATTTGTCCCCAAGAAGAATTCTGAGCCTGAATGCGCGAGCAAGCTTCTCCATGCAGTGTTTCGAAGCCAGTGCTTATCCCGTTTAAGCGTCTCCAACAAGCGTCAGTGCTAGCGTCAAAGAAAAAAGGTCGCACTGAACATCCTCAGTGAATCTCCTCTATGTATTTCGTATCTTTCTTTTCTTCCCGAATTTTTTTTCTTTACCCTGTCCGTTTCCCAACTTTAGTCTCCGCCAGGTCTTCCCGACTCGATCCTCCATAGTCAACGACTCCCCATCCCCGCGTTACCCTGCCAACTACAATCCATGTACAAGTCAACATTCGCTATCCATCCCACCGCATTGCTTTATTGCTCTTGGGACACTCGTGGCTTTTCAATATTCGGCAGCCTCCTCACGCCTGCGACACAATTCCTCTTGCATGTTACCATCGCGCCGGCATTACTTCTAGCTGCGTCCAGGCTGATCTTGCGGTGTGCTGAGTTGCGCATTGTTTGTCGCGATATTCCCGGCAGCCCTTCTTTCCTTGCATCCCCCTCTCCCAAGCCACTGCTTGCTTGCTGGGCAAGGAGCCGAACCATTGAGACTCGCCACATTTGACAATTTCCCTGAGCTCAATACGCGCTTTCGACTGCTGCTGCCGCGCGCTTTGCACCTATCCATCAATTGGAAATATCGTGGAGCCTGCCCACCACCCCCCTTTCGCAGTGCGATTCAAAATGGCGGGCGAGGCTTTCTCAAGCCATTATCAGGTCTTGGAGGAACTGGGTCGTAAGCACTGGCCCTGCTCTCTAGTCATGACGATGATGATCACAAGTTCCAAGCATAGTTCCTCGCTGACCAAAGAATTACAGGGGGCAGTTTCGGGATCGTATACAAGGGCATTGAGAAAGCGACGGGCGATGTTGTCGCAATCAAGCATGTGGGCAAAAAACCGCTCCAATCCACACATGCGACTGCGACGGTGACGTCTAGAATAGAAAGGAAATTGACCGTTGGCCCATATATAGATCGATCTCGAATCGACCGACGATGACATCCAAGATATTCAGGCCGAAATCTCAGTCTTGAGCACCTGCGCCAGCTCCTATGTCACACAGTATAAAGCCAGCTTCTTGAGGGGTAGTAAATTATGGATTGTGATGGAGTTTCTGGGCGGTGGATCATGTCTGGATCTGGTGCGTGCATCTTGTGTGAAGCTGGTCTCGTTTGTCTTGGGCTCACCGCTAACTATATACGCAGCTCAAACCGGACCCATCGTTTTTCAGCGAGCAACAGATCGCCATCATATGCCGAGAGCTTCTAGCCGGGTTAGAATACTTACACGCAGAAGGCAAGATCCATCGCGATATCAAAGCCGCCAATGTCCTTCTATCCGACACGGGCAAAGTCAAACTGGCGGATTTTGGCGTGGCGGCGCAATTGACGAACATGAAGTCGCAACGGAATACCTTCGTGGGAACGCCCTTCTGGATGGCCCCCGAAGTCATTCAACAGTCGGGTTACGACTTTAAGGCGGACATTTGGTCTTTGGGCATCACAGCGTTGGAGATGGCATTTGGTGCGCCGCCGCATGCCGACTTGCATCCCATGAAAGCCTTGTTCCATATCCCCAAGAGCCCGTCTCCCAAGCTCGAAGGCAACTTCTCCAAAGACTTCAAAGACTTCATCAGTAGGTGTTTGGCCAAAGATCCCGATCTCCGACCTACGGCCAAAGAGCTCCGAAGACATCGCTTTGTACGCTACGCAGGGAAGGTAGAAGGGCTTCAAGACCTCATTGAGCGCCGGCGCAACTACGACGCCACACAAGTCCGTCGCCGAGATCCCTCCTTCTACCATGAAACTCTTCACACCATTACGCCCAAAGACGATAAAGACGAATGGGTCTTTGACACGGTCGTATCCATCATGCCCACCAGTAATCATAATAATATCAACAACAACAACAACAACAACCACAACAAGGGAACTGTCCGTTCACGCAAGCCGTCCTCCATCTTTACCACCGAAGACGCCCTCCGCAGAATTGACAGCAAGGATGCCCCGTTGCACTCAGCCCCCTCTCCCGCCCCTTCCAGTACCATCCGCCAAGTCACCAGCACCATGCGCAAACAGCCTTCCCTCGCTCAACTTTCTTCCAGCACGGCGGGATCCACCCGCAGCCCGCCTGGTCCTGCCCTCAAGCGGCCCCTCCAGCCCGATATGTCCTTTGGCAACTCCGGCTCCTCTCAGCGCCTGTTCCGCCGCGTACCCTCCGACAGCTCCACCTCAGGCCAGGTCGCCGGCTCTGATGGTCACGACAAACACCATGACCTCACCAACAACGAGAACCGCGCTCCGCATCAGCCAGGCGCCGCCCCCACCAACAGTAAGGAAGCCCTGCTCGGCCGTCGCCTCTACGCCAAGGCGGTCGAGCCCACCATGGCAGAGCTTCACGCCCAGACCTCGGCACTGGCCAAGCGGGACGCCATCGCCAAGCTCTCCGATGCGTTTTCGCAGCTCAATGCTGTCGATCCCGAGGGTGCTTATCACTTCGTACAGAACCTGGTCTCATCTATCTCTGAGGACAGCAAGCTCTCAAATGCGTTTCTAACTTTCTCATTGTCTCCGACTGCTACCAAGAAAATCACTCACGCATCCCTCGAAACGCCCCAAGGCACCGTCATTCGATCCAGCACGTCGAACCCGCAGCTCCGACAAAGTCCTTCCAAACTGGTTCTGGCCTCTAGCAATCCACACCTGAAGAGCCACCGCAAGCGCCAGGAGAATAGTGATACTACAGTGTCGGAGAAACCGGGAGTACTGCCATCCGTCGATAGGGAGAAGCCTGCGCTCACAGCGCTGGCGGCAAAGTATCCGGGCAAGGAGGCCCAGCCGGGCATGGAGCACTGTCGCCAGTTATCGGATGTGCTGTATGGGCGGTGGGTGGAGGGATTGCGGTTGAGGTGGCCGAAGCTTTGAGTGCGAAAGGAAAAGAGTAACTGGGTGGGGCAAGGTGGTTTTGGGGGATCTACGTGGGTAGGGGAATTCATGATCACTGCAAGCGACGTCAGGCGACACAGTCACTTTCACTGGACTAGCCGTATCGCGACGAAAACGAGCCACGCTGATTCAACTATCCGTCCGTCCACCCCCACTCAGCCGAAACCAGGCGAGGAAACTCCAAATCAGTCTCTACTCTTTGGGGAAACTAGTGTAAGATGCGATGCACATGCGAACTACTTTGGTTGTGCCACTCGGATGTTCGTGCCTCTCTCGCATCCGGCAAGAAAGAAAGCTACCGGATTTACCCAACAGGCTTTGTTGTCAGCGTGCAGGTCAGGAGTTCAGGGTTAGGTTGGACCGGTTTTTACTGTATTGTACAGTGGGCGTGTAATATCAATAGGGATGGGCGAACCGGGCTATTTTCTGGGGGGCTGGGGAAACAATAAGGCAAGGCAGTAATGGGAACAGGCATTGGGATGGCAGGATGCGGAGGGGGATTTTGTTTTGGGTGGGGGAGTCGGAGGTGGTGGATTTGCTATTTGTATTGTACTCGCTTGTACGGATATGAAGCATCGATCGGTATTATGGGCTAGCAGTGGGGTTCTGATCGGTTCCGGGGTGGAGGAGCTCGGCTCGGCATGGTTGACGGGGCGAAGGAGCGGGATGGGCATGGAATTGGAGGAGGTTAGATCAGGTAGAAAGGCGGAGGCTTTTTGTTGTGCGATTATAATGAGTATGAGACAAACACCACACAAGTAGAAGGGTATATCTTCGGGTCTGGGATGAATTGTGTGATGTGAATTTGATGCTCTGTTTTGCAAATTCCCAGCGGGAACCCCGAGCATGACCATTTGAGTTCTCTATATCTGCTCAGATTTCACACAGGGTAGTTATCTGAATTCATTATTCCCAGGCTCTAGAAAGCTCTTCTTATCGCAGCTCCATAGCAGTTTATCAGACCCAGGTTGGAGAATTCCACCACTGCTCAACTTCCAGGCTCATACAGAACCGTGTATCACGGCTTCGTTAGTAGCCCCCCTCCGTTAGTACGCAAGCTACATACAAATCACTCCAACTTTAACAGACCGTTCAACCCGCAAATCAAGGTGTAATCACAT
>JAOYMO020426232.1:0-23576 GCA_025802455.2 Iodosphaeria phyllophila | reverse complement strand
GTCGACGAGCCGGGCGCGCACTGACCCACCCTCGCGAGGGCCGCACCCGCGGCCCTCGCCCTTCCCCGGAGGCCGGATCGGCCGGCCCCCCGGCAAGGGCGAAGACCCTCGGCCGGGGGCTCCCATCACCCGGCTCCCTGAACCACGACCCATTCGTGATCCGACCCGGCCCTGACGCGCGCGGCCGGGCACCGACGCAACAGCAGCAGACGCGATGACGAGCCTGTCGAACAGCATCAGCCCGGCCGCGCAATCCCCGGCCTTCTCCGCCGTGGGCGGCGACGTGCCGGACTACTTCGCCCTGCTCAAGCCGCGGGTGATGGTGCTGGTGATCTTCACCGCCCTCGTCGGCATGGTCGTGTCGCACGGCCACGTGCCGCCGGCCGTCGCGGTGATCTCGCTGCTGATGATCGCGATCGGTGCCGGAGCGTCGGGCTGCCTCAACATGTGGTGGGACGCCGACATCGACGCGATCATGACCCGGACGGCCACGCGCCCGGTCCCGTCCGGTCGGGTCGCGCCCGGCGAGGCGCTCGCGTTCGGCGTGACGCTTTCGGTCGGCTCCGTACTGATGCTCGGCCTCGCAGCCAATTGGGTCGCGGCCGGGCTGCTCGCCTTCACGATCCTGTTCTACGTCGTGATCTACACGATGTGGCTGAAGCGCTGGACGCCGCAGAACATCGTCATCGGCGGCCTTGCGGGCGCCATGCCTCCGATGGTCGGCTGGGCATCCGTCACCGGCTCGGTCGGGTTCGAGGCCGCGACGATGGTCGCGATCATCTTCATGTGGACGCCGCCACACTTCTGGGCTCTGGCGTTGCTGAAGTCAGACGACTATGCGCGTGCCGGCGTGCCGATGCTCCCGGTCGTGGCCGGCGAGACCGAGACCCGCAAGCAGATCCTGCTCTATTCGCTTGTGCTTGCGCCGCTCGGCGTCGTCCCCGTCTTCATCGGCCTTGGCGGATGGCTCTACCTCGCCGTCTCGCTGTTCGTCGGCGTCGGCTCGGGCCTGCCGCTCGACAAGATCACGGCCTCGTACGAGGCCGGCGTGGGCGGCGTGCTCGGCTATGTCGGCGTGCTGATCGCGCTCGGCGCCATGCTCGGCAAGCTGCTGGCCGACTCGGGCGGCGCCGACCGCGTGGTCGACACGCTGCTGCGGTGAAATTCGATGGGCTGATGAGCAGCTTTCAAAGATCGGCGTCTCAAAGACCGCCGTAATCCGAGAGCTTCATAAGCGAGGAGTAATCGACCGTGTCGGATAGCGAATTTCGTAGCTTCCTTGAAGAGCAAGACTACATCAACATTAGGCGTCTCGATGACGGCACGTGGATCGCTAATCATAGACTGATGTTCACGATGTCGTTGCTCGTCGACCTCAACGAGTTCAGCTGGGGTTCTCGTTATTGCTATGAAGATCCTGCTCTCGCGTTCAGGGCTTGCGCTGAGATGAAGACGGGCGATGACAAGCCACTCGCCGGATACATTGCACGAAGGTAAACATGAGAGACTTGATCGAAGCGTTGACCATCTTCTTGAAGTACGTTGAGAAGGAATATGAAGAGCGGTATCCGACTCATTGCGCGCATGATGAGTTGTTCATCATGATCGACCCTGAGCGAGTTTCAGAAACAGATAAGAAGAGGCTCGAGGAGCTCAGCTTCAGTCCGACTGAAGACGGAACCTTCAGCTCGCATCGGTTCGGCTCAAACTAAAAAGGCGCCCGAAGGCGCCTTTGTTAAGATCATCTAAGCTTAGATGATCTCGTAGCCGACGGTCGACGTGTCGGAACCGGAGCTCGACGTGATCGTGAAGCTCGTCGCGTTAACACGAGCAGAGACGCGCAGGAAGCCTGGCGTACCGCCGTCAACTTGGCTGGTCAGCAAGATCACCGAACCAGTCAGCGCGTTCACGTTGGCGACCGTTACCGTACCGCCTACCAACACCGCCGTACCCGTAGGACGAGCGAGAGCTGGACCAGTAGGACCAGTCACCGTGGAAGCGGCACCTGTAGGTCCGGTTACCGATGGGCCTGTAGCGCCGTAGGTACCGACGAGCGAGATGATCCAGTCAGCAAACGTGCCCGAACCGCCGATGCGATCAACGTGGATTGTCAGCACGCCGCCCGAATACGAAGCGACCTGACCTTCCATGAAATTGGCGTTGTTCGCGTTCGACACAGCGCGGATGCGTGAGCCGGCGTTGTAGCCATAACCCAGACCCATCGTGAAAGCCTTGTCGACCGAGTTCGTGATCGTCAACGAGGTCGAAGACGCGCCACCGAAGCCAGACGAAGTGAGCAGCAAGTCCCAGTTTGTGGTATCGGTGATCGGCGTGCCTGACGACGTAAACTTAACCAACTTGGTTACATACAAGCAGTTGTTGTAGACCGCGTACTCGCCTGGGAAGTAGTCGGTAGCGGACGCATAGGTACCACGATATGACAGTCCAGGAACGAAGCGGAACCAGAAGTCCGTATCGGTTGGCAGGTTGCCGGTGGACGACGCGATACAGTTGTAGAGGTTACCGCCGTACTTGACGATGTCAGCAGGCTGATAGACCGTCGAGTTATTGTACGTGCCTTCATACTGGATACCGGAAGCGACGAGCTGCCAGTAAACGGTGTTCGGTGGCTCGTGACCGGTGTGGTCAATCTTACAGAGATAAGACTTACCGCCGTAGCTGATCAGCTCGCCGATCTTGTATGCTGTGCCGGTAGCCCAAGCGCCAACGCTCTTCATGCCAGGCGACATTAGCTTCCACTTAGTGGTAGCGGTCGACGGCACAGCGCCTGCGGTCGCTGCGGTCTTATCAATGTACGTGTACGTGTTACCGCCGTAGCTGACCACGTCCAGGAACTCATATGTGGTGCCAGTAACCCAGTCGCCTTTGAATTCAGCGCGGATGCGGCCTAGATCGAGAATAGTCATGTGATGGACATCAAGAGGTGGTTATTAGTTTCGCCGAAGCTCAGCGCGACCGTATTGGAGGACCACATGATCTGTGCGTAGTCGGTGATCCGTCCTTGATCCGTATTTAGCATGATCGGATCATTTGATCCGTTAGCGATAGTTTCAAGGTACAAGTGGCCTAGGTCATCAACAAGGATACCATAGAACTTCTTAGAGATAACGATAACGTCATCGAGCTGGAGGCCTAGGTCAATAGAATGTTGCATGATGAGCTATTTACCGCTAGGCCTGTTTACAAGGTCGGTCCGATCTGTTAAAATGAAGCTAAATAGCTTCATGAAGCTTACACATCTCCATGAAGGTCGTTTTGACGACGAAGACGAGGACCGCAACCTAAGTAAGTCCGATGCTTGGCTCAAACGCTATACGCTTGAAAATATGGATAAGTGGCCAAGTGATAGCGTACGGAAGGAGCTGCTCGTCGACTATCCGTATGATGGCGGCACGATCTATCGTGGGCTTAACTTTCATGATGAGGCTCAGTATAACAAGTTCATGGAGGAGACCAAGGACGGAACGATGCTTGAGACCGGCTCGATCTCGTCGTGGACGCGTGATGCAGGAACGGCAAAGCAGTTTTCATTGACTCGACCGACCTACTTTATTGATCGCGAGCTGATGCAGGCTGAGGACGCCAAGCAGAAGAACAGGGACTTCATGATCGGACACGCTGGTGTGATTCTGAAGGCGACAGTCGGTAAGCATGTAGGCATCGACGTGAATAAGTCGAAGCATGGGAAAGAGAACGAGGTGATTCTCATCCCAGGCAAATATAGGATTGGCATCGAGAAGAACTTTGTGCCTTTTATGCGGTCGATCACTAAGGACAACTATAAGCAAGAGTTTATGGCGATCAAGGACATCCGAGATCAGGCGTCAGGTGACTCGCAAGGACGTAAGTTTGAGCACATCATGTTCCACTATAAGGACATGGATGACAACATGAAAGATCATCTCTGGAATTTGATCAAGCATGAGCTGAAGGATGTCAAGTGGCAAGTAAGCAGAGACGAAGTGCTCGACTGGGATTCGGTGTCGCCTAAGAACCGCAATGCAAAGAAGAACGAGCTGTACGTAGGTTGGAACCTCTCATCAGAGTTCTTCCTCTACTATGAGCTTCTTCAACCGGAAGCGCAGGCTAAGGTTGATAGTATCGTCAAGTCGTTGATTAAGAAGATCGATAAGGACTTTGTCGAGAAGATAAAGGATCTCAACTGGGAAGAGGACAAGATAGATGCGAGAGTCGCGCCAACGCTTCAGTTTGCGATCAACCAAGGTCACGTGCATCCTGAGTTTGTTGAGCATCTGAAGCGCGGTTCAGCGATCCGTTATCATTCCCTCAACTCGCTCGAGAAGATTCGTGCGATCAATAAGCTCGATCCGAAGGATCAACGCGACGCGATCCACAAGATGACCAAAGACATTCTCTCAACGCTGCAAAACCTGGCTAACGCCACCGGAAGGTAACATGACAAGCTCGATCAAGCGCCTCTTGAAGTCGGTAGATGAAGGCTACGGGAACGTTTGCTCTTGGATCAGCAACGTTCGACACGGTACTCATAAGCTCCGTACAAACGTCAAGCTTGGAACATGGCAAGACATGGACGAGCGTGTGTTTAATGCAACCTTCGAGGCGCTTGTTGATTTTGTCGAGATCGAGCTCGCGTCTTGGGAGCGCAAACACAAGTGGTATCATACCCGGCTCTATACGGCGATCTTTACTGAACGCTCACCCGAGCTCGGTCTTAAGCATCTCGCTTGGGAGGTCACTTGCGATAACTCCGACTGGATCAAAGAAGGCGAGGAGCTTAAGCTGACTCCGCAGGCATATGCGGCGATGGATAAGCGTGACCTTTACCTCTGGTGGAAAGCGCGTCCGAATCGGATCGACGGCTTCACCAAGGCTGGGGAATATGACCCGACTGTCACCAAAGAGATGCTCGCGGAGCTTCTTCGAAAGCTGCCACAAGAACCTACCGACATGTTGCTCTACGCTAAAATCCCGATGGGTGAGACCTATAAGGGTGACTTTAGCGAGTTCGGCCTGGACAAGCTTCGTGCGCTGATGATCGGCGCCTATGAGGCCGAAGATAGCTTGATGTTCAAGCGTCTGATCAACGTACTGGGTTCGTGCTGGACGTGATCTATCGAGAAGATATCGGTCGTGACGTCACTTATGTAGGTGATAATCTACCCGAGCAGCCGTACCGATTGCTCGATGTCTGTAACGGTGCGGCCTTCATCGAAGGCTTAAGACAGCAATGCGTCTACGGCGTTAACGCGAGCAGCGTTTTTCTTAAGGTCGAGCTCGATATGACCTTAGTACCAGATGATCGAACCTGGTCAGGAACCTTAGGTTAGCTTCCTGCAGATCTGCACAGCCAGATCTGACATTCGTAGCCGTTCGGCATCACGCTCGTTCGGCAGCCGATTCTTCAAGGCGGACTCCGCCTCATCCCACACGAGCTTTGTTAGCGCCGCGTTAAGCTTGCCATAAGTCTCCTCATCGGAGGTAGGTAGCTCGTAGATGACATCGCGCTTCGACACGGAGCCTGCAGGATAGTTAGCGATCTGCTGTGCGAGCTTCGCTTGAAGGTAAGAGGCGGCGTCAATTGTGCGCATAAGCATATTTACATTGCGGCAAGGTTAGTAATACAATCCGACCATGACTAATGACTACACGATCGGCTTCATCCTCAAGCCCGGGCTTCTATCGTCCGAACCTTTGCGTGGTGCCGAAGGTGAGATCGTTCGGATGAGCAAAGCGACACAGATGTTTGACATCATGCAAGCGCTTTTCCTCAAACGGCCTGCGGAGTCAACGCTAACCTTTCGATTTGCGTCGACTGATGTCACGGCTGAGTTTCGCCAAATCCTAGGTGAATATCCGCGGAAGGAAGGCGAAGTCATTGAGATCGTTAAGCGACAAGCTGAAGTACTTGCCCAATCGCAAAAGGTCTTTGCCTTTGGCGGCGATGGAACGATGTTAGGGGTGATGAGACTTGCGGCTAAGATGCCAACGGACAATTATCAGCCGATCCTGTTCGGCGTCAACATGGGAACCCTAGGGTTCATCACCGACATTCCGTTTAAGCATGCAATCTCGTTGCTTAGCACAATCATCTTCGAGAAGGCATACGGTATCGAGCGACGCAACACATTACAGGTTGATTTTCTTCCTGACGTTGCGGCGAATGACGTATTGCTTCAACGTAAGTCAGGACGACTGCTCGACTTCACAGTATCGCTTGACGACTGTTTCGCTTATGGATGTCGCGCGGACGGGCTGCTCATCTCGACACCTACGGGCTCGACAGCATACTCGCTTGCTGCCGGTGGTCCTATCATCGCCCCGCATGTCAACGCAACGTTGCTAACTCCGTTGATGCCACAAAACTTGGCGGCCCGTTCTCTAGTGATCGACTGTAATACGAAGATTACCGTGGCGCTCACAGGCAGTCAAGACGCAATTCTTTACATCGATGGTGTGGAGTTTCCGACATTCGCACGAGAATTCCGTATCTCGCTAGGACCTAACGTTAAGTTTGGCTATCCGCTTCTCGACCCTGAAAAGCCAGGACGCGACTTCACCTCCGCGCTGCGCGAGAAGCTCGGCTGGTACAACCCACCTAACATCACATGAGCCAAGAATACATCGACCGCGCCCAGTCTGTCATCGCCTCTATTATCTTAGAGGACTACTACGTTGAGTTGTGGAACGAGGTCAAGCCTAAGAAAGCGCTAAACGAGTTTACGAAGACTGAGCTGTTCAAGCACTTTCAGGACTTCTGGGACCTCCTGCCTGATAGTAAGTCGATCCGTCGACCGCCGTTCTTTCAAATCTGTGACCTAGCTGAAGAATATTGCTTTGGCGGTGACGGCGAAGATGATCAAAGCCCAGCATTCTGATATACAATCACGGTAACTAGGAGGGTAGCATGCAGGTCTATATGGTTGGCGGTGCAGTTCGTGATCGGGTGCTTGGGCGACAAGCACAGGATATTGACTACGTAGTAGTTGGCTCATCGCACACCCAGATGCTCTCTGATGGTTATCAACAAGTCGGCGCTCAGTTTCCGGTTTACCTTCATCCGACCACAGGTGACGAGTACGCTCTCGCTCGTACCGAACGAAAGTCGACTCGAGGTCATACCGGCTTTACGGTTACTACGAAGAACGTCACGCTCGAAGAGGACCTTAAGCGGCGCGATCTGACGATCAACGCCATGGCTATCGAGGTTGGCCAAGGTATGCTGACGCTGATTGATCCTTTCAACGGACGTGAGGACCTCAAGAATGGCGTCCTCCGTCATGTTAGCGATTCATTCGCTGAGGATCCGCTACGGGTGCTGAGGCTAGCAAGGTTTGCCGCCAGGTTTAACTTCCAGGTGGCACCAGAGACGCTGGAGCTCTGCGAGAGGATGGTCGCCTCAGGCGAGCTCGAATCTCTGACCGCAGAGCGGTGCTGGAAGGAGATCAGCCGCGCGTTGACCGAACCGCATCCTCGTCGTTTCTTCGAGGTGCTTTCGTCCGTAGGTGCCATGGGTGAGCAAGTACCTTACATTCACAAGCTGTTCGGTTACTCGAGCATGTTTCAAAACAGCGGACTCCGCTTGGGTCTCGATGCGCTCGACTATATCCAAAAAGACCTCTACACCGATCAGTACGAGCTTAAGCTTGATCGGTTGGCATTTTTCATCGCCGTCGGCACCGACGTTGTGTATCTTGACGGCAAGGGGTATATCGGTTTCTCAAAGGCGGTTCCGACACAGTATCAGGTTTACCGTGCGCTCTTCGCTGAATTTAGAGAGCTCGAGCATGATAGGTCAAACTTCGCACAAGGCCTGAAGACCTTCTACTCGCACGTCAACACGCCTGAGACATTTGAGGTGGTCAAGGCGATCATCAACGTCATGAACTTGTTCTTGTGGAAGATTGACTTCCTCGAGACGATTCTCGATAAGCTTCCACGAACATGGAGCTCGGTAACCGCGGAGCAGGTCATGAATGATCTTCCTAGCCTGAGAGGCAAGGATATCGGAATCGAGCTTGATCGCCGTCGAGGCGTAGCGATTGAGAAGATGCTAATTCAAACACATAACGGGACCGTATGATAGACCTAAAATCAGACCTAACAGCTACGCAAGCACCGAAGGGCAAGGGCAAGATCCTCTCGCTCTACGGCGGTCCTGGAACTGGTAAGAGCACAACAGCATGCGGTGTCTTCAGCGAGCTCAAGCAGCTAGGCATCAACTGCGAGTACGTCTCAGAGTATGCGAAGGATGCTACCTGGGAACGACGAGGCGCCAAGGTGTTTCAAGCCCAGGAGTACATCTTCGGTAAGCAGCATTTCCGAATCGCTCGAGTCGCTGATGAGGTTGACATCGTCATCACTGACAGCCCGATCCTGATGGGGATCGCCTACACGCCTGAAGGCTTCGGCATGCCTAGCCTGAAGCAGACCATCATCGAAGCGTACCGGCTCTATGAGAACCTGGACATCTTCCTCGAGCGAGTGAAGGAGTTCAACCCTGCCGGTCGGAATCAGAACGAAGAGGAAGCGAAGGCTCTCGACGGAACTATCAAGGGAATTTTGAGCGAGACTAACGTCGGCTACTTCTTGATCCCCGCTGATAAGAACGTGATCAACAAAGTCGTTGAGACTGTACAGGGCATCTGGGCTGATCAGATTCCCAAGCTGCAGGAGTTCGTGCCGGCGATTCGGCCCATCCTGACATCAATGAGAAAGCCTGAACCGCACGTCAAGGTGCTAATTGAAGGCAATAGAATAGCCTTCTATGACCCGAGCTTTTTGAACTCAGGCCATGAAGGCTGGTGGGACTATTCAACAGGGCAGATCGATCCACCGAAGTGGTGGCTGCCTCAGATTGAGCTTTAAGGCGAGATTTCGCCTGGGTACGATGCGGCGATTGCGGTCGAGCAAGCGCTCAGAATCTGAGTGATTGTGCTCGAGTTTGTGATCGTGGTACCACCGATGATCAGGTTAAACACAACGATCCAACCTTCTGTCGTGTTTGCCGCTGCGGTCTTCTCAGCCTTCTTAACGGTGGTGGTCGAAACGGTGCCGGTTTCGTAGCTAAACGTTCTGCGCTTGAGGTTCACGAGATAGAGCGATGCCGAATTTGGATCGGCTTCGATGACGTGGACGGTGTATTGGGTGCCGATAGATGACATGAGAATTCTCCTGGCATATTTATGAAAGCAATGGTTTACATTGCAGGTTAGGTGAGGTATAATCATCCTATCGAAACTTGCAGGATGCAACGATGCTATTTCAGATTCGGATTGATGGCGAACACTACACCGGTAGCTGGGAAGACGACATTGATCTGAACGCCGATTCGCTTGATGCTATCTTCAACGAGGTTACTGCTGCAACAAGCGGTCCTGGCCATCTTGTTTATCCAAAGTTTGATGTTGTTTCCATGCCATGTATCGTCGAGCTGATCGAGGATAACTACGGTAGCCAAGACGTTCTCGACTTCGAGCATGATATCGAAATCAAGTCGTTTCAGCATGAAGTGTTGAAGCTCACGTTCTCGACGACTATCCGCTACAATGAAAATGCAGGCGCGCTGGCAAACGATATCGTTACGAAGAGCGGCACCATTACTATCATGGAGCAAGTATAACAAATTTGCGCTTATAGCTCAATGGTAGAGCGGAGGACTTTAAATCCTCGTCAGCCCGAGTTCGATCCTCGGTAAGCGCACCATTCCCTTCGTAGCTCATTGGTAGAGCGGCGGACTTTAAATCTGCTGGTAGCTGGTTCAATTCCAGCCGAAGGGGCCAACGGATACAATATGACTAACAATCCGTACTTCAAGCTGAAGGGTAAGCTCGTCTATGATCCTATCCGTACAGAGCTTAGAGGTGAAGCCGTTACCTTTAAGAAGGGCTTCAAGCTTAGAACGTTGATTCTAACCTTCAGGCATGATGATCTGTCGGCGCTCTACCGGTATTTCGTTAAGCAGAAGTACGGCGTCGACCTTCATCCTCCTATGTGGGGCAACCACGTCACGGTTGTGCGAGGTGATGAAGACGCGCATACACATGCCGCATGGTCGGCTCATAGCGGCAAGGAAATCGAGGTAGAGGTTTGCCCGCATGTATACCGCTTGTACAAGTACTGGTCGCTTCCAGTCATCTCCCAAGAGCTTGTAGACATCCGGCGTGAGTTGTGTTTAACTCGGGATCATTTCCTACACGTTACCATCGGACGTGAATCTACTCCCAAGCTCATGGGCTGGACGGCGAAGCAGATACGGTATCTTGAAGACTACCGGATCCCCGCGCCGGTTAAGAAGATACCGACGCTCAAGCCAAAAGCTCGTGTCGTGATCGACGTTCCGTTTGACCATACACCACAACAGAATACTGTCGCTCGTCGTGAGCGTCAAGATGCGTTGCAGCTCGCCCAGCTGCGTGATGAACTAAGGAGAATTACATGATCACTAATGTTGTCGAAGGCGACCTGTTGCGCATGTTTAGCGCCCGTAAGTTTCATGGCATCGCGCATGGCTGTAATTGTCTTCACGCCATGCGTTCAGGTATCGCAGGTCAGATTACGAAGATTTTCCCCGAGGCGCAACACGCGGATAACTTGACAGCTCCTGATACGGGAAAGTTAGGCACGTATAGCATGGCGCAGATCGAAGACTCGTACGGACCTTTGGGCGTGATCTTCAACTTGTACACGCAACGCCGACCTGGACAAGAGACGCAAGAATTCTTAGGCGCGGGCCTCTATGCAGCGTTTACTAGGCTTAACTCGTTTCTTAAGGGTGCAGCAGGATATAAGCTTGGAATTCCTCAGATTGGTGCAGGAATTGCAGGCGGTGACTGGGCTATTCATGAACGGATTATCAATGAGGTAACGCCTAACCTGGACATCACGCTGGTCAACTGGAAGCCATGATGTCCTGATATATGGCGTCAAGGGCTGAAGATGCCGCTTCTTTCCGAGGAGATAAATAGCCTCGTGAAACCTTTTAGGAGCCCTATATGACACCAGAGCAAATGAAGAGCAACATCCGCGACGCGATCAACGCGCTCGTTCGTGGTGAAGCCGAAGATCAAGAGCAAGCAAATGACCTGTTCGCAGGCGTGATCCGCGCTAAGACTGCGGCGCTTGTCAATCCTGCTACCGCAGCCGAAGAAACCGTCGAGACGGATCCGGTTGTCGACCTGACGACTGAAACTGAGCCAACCGAGTAATGCTTATCGCTCCGGTTGCAGGTGATAAGCTGACTCTCATGTCGGTTGAGGGCACGGTTGTCGTTAGCTCGTATACTTCGCTCAAGCCTGAACCCGCCGTTTACCTGACCGAGCCTCTCGAATCAGGTGAGCGGTTTGCGTTCTTCTCCGACATCACGTCGGTCAACGGTACGGCGGTCGAACATGATGCAGGCTCAGGCTTGCTGAAATGCACCGGCCTGATTAAGCGCAAGTTCAACCTACCACAAGTCGGTGACCAGCTGGTCACCGGACTGGTCGAGACCGAATTTAAGCAAGAAGACATGGAGCTCGAGGTGACATCGGTCAAGCTGCAAGGCAAAGAACCGAGGTCGCTAGTCATTAAGTGCGGTAAAACCGAGCTTAACCTGACCGACATCCAGGACATCAAGCGAAAGCGCGGCTTCGAGAAGTTCAATCGCTCAAGCTTCCTCCGCTACTACGACGATTACCTTCCGCTAGGACCCAAAGCTTGACGCTTGCCTCCTTTCTTCTCGATGAGGGTCTAAAGACTCGTCAGGTTCTAATCCTTCATCGGTTCAACGACATCTACCGTGATGAGGTGATGCTTGATCTACATGATCGTCTATGCAAGGCATGGGCGAAGGAGATCAACACCGCCAAAGCACGGTTGTCAAAGGAGGACGCCGATGATGCGTTGTTCCACAATCCGAACGCCCTAACAGCCACCGTGCTGGATAAGGGACCGGTCAAGGCGCATTACGGCAACAAGCAAGTCTCGCCGTCTGTAAGCGTGCCTCTGCTGCTCGCTAATGAAAAGCGAAGCTGGCTAGAGAAGCAGCTCCTAGATGCAAGCGAGAAGGTTCTTACCGATCTGATCTCTCATTGGACCGAGGTCTTCTCATATGAGAAGGGCAATGGGCTTCTAGGATCGGATTTTCGTGTCAAGCGCGACGGGCATTCGGTCCGTCTTGTCTTATCAGGCGGCGAAGGTTCGACCGTCTCTCACGAAGCTATAATTTGCTTTGTCGCTGTTGAACGCGGCAAGCCGAATACAAAACGTAAAGCATATGACCTGATCTGCCTCTGTGAGCCAGGTCGGATTTAACTTCATCTATAGATACATTCATGGCCACACGCAAGAAACCCACCGCAGATTCAATCGCTCTTCCGCTTGGCCTCCTCGGCGGCGCTGACGAGCCTTCTCCGGATACATTGTCGCTCGCATCGCTGGGCACCTACATGTTCTTTGATGAGGTTGACTCGATGACGGTTAAACCGTTGTGCGAGTTTTTGATTAAGACCAACTTCGTCTTCACCGATGATATGCCGCTGACGTTGTTCATCAACTCGCCGGGCGGTTCGGTGTATGACGGTTGGGCCGCCATCGACCTCATGGGCATCTCGCGCCTTAAGATTCAGACGGTCGCCGTCGGTCTGATCGCATCGATGGCCGCAGTCATGTTCATCAGCGGCACAATCGGGAAGCGCATCATGACGGATAACTCGTACATGATGACGCATCAGTTCACCGAAGGTATCGAAGGCAAGTATCATGAGCTGGTCGCACATCGCGAACACCAAGACGACATGCATAACCGTTTCGTCAACCACTTCGTCAAGCGCACGAAGATGACGATCAAGCAAGTCAACGACATTATCCTAAGCAAGCATGATCGCATGCTGACGCCGAAGGAATGTCTCAAGTACGGCCTCTGTGACGCCGTCAAGAACCCCTGGGAATAATAATGAGCATCGATCTAGAACGTCTGGTAGAAGTCTGCAAAGACTTCATTGAAGCAAATCGAATCAGCTGTCCTGAAGCAACAGTCGAGGATCTCCCGATGGAGAACGCCCCTGACTTGATCAACACCATCGCCGAGATCGTAGGTTTCTACGAGTATCCCGATGATGGTGACGAAGACGAGTAAATACCCGTCTATGAAGCTCTCCACCATCGCACCCAGCAAGATCGCTGAAGGCCAGGTTGATCCGCACATCTTGATGTCGATCAAGAACCTGGCGATGGGCCAAAAGCCAAACACGTTCAGCTTGATCGTGATGGCTCGTATGCTCGAACTCTTGAAGCTTGGTCACTTTTACAAGGAACCTAACTTCTTCGAGGTGAACGTCTCGACGCCTAAGAGCGTGCTTGATGAGCTGCGCAACATGCCCGTTCAGGATCTCTCTAAGCTGGCAGCGCGTCTCGACTCGCTTATGCAGATGAAAGATAAGGATGAGCTTTACACGTACGCTAATCCGTCACAAGAGTATGCGACCTGGCTGAAGTGGGTCACCTCAAAAGAAGCTAACGACTAAAAGCCGTCTTGCCTCATCTTTTCGCTTTACCTAAGGCCCTTGGCGCTTCTTGCTCCAAGGGCCTTATTCATTCGGCATTCCTATGCCGAATGCCGGCCTTGCAAGGCCGATAATACCCACCTTATAGGAGAAACAATGGGTAAACGATACCGCGGGGAAACCAAGCCAGCAGGCTTCCTGAAACCCCTAGAGCCGAAGAACGATGTTCAACGTACTTATCTTGACTTGCTTAACGAGTCAACGATTACGTTTGGCCTCGGTCCTGCTGGCACTGGTAAGACGTTCATTGCATCTTGGGTAGCGCTCAACGCGTTGCTCGATCACCAAGTCGACAAGGTCATCCTGACCCGTCCCATCGTTGCCGTTGAGGACATCGGCTATCTCCCAGGCGACATGAACGAGAAGATCCATCCGTACATGATGCCTTTGTTTGACGCTATTGAAGATCACCTTGGCCCGACAAAAGCACGTGAATTGCTTGACGCAGGTCGCATCGAAGTTCTTCCGTTAGCATTTATGCGCGGTCGCTCGCTCAACAACGCGTTCATTATCTTGGACGAAGCACAGAATACAACTCCCGAACAAATGAAGATGTTCCTGACTCGAATCGGCTACGACTCGAAGATGGCGATCAACGGTGATTTGGCGCAATCTGATCTTCCTGCTCATCAAGTTCCTGTTAACGGTCTGAAGTTTGCAAGCGAGCGTCTGCGTGCATGCGATCCTAGCATCACGTTGCATGAGTTTGCACATCGTCACATCGTTCGCAACCCATTGATTGGCACGATGCTTGCACGTATGGAAAATCCAGGCGCTGCTGATCCAAATCCATATCGTTCTAATGGCATTGGTACCCTGCCTGGTCCAAGGCATTCGTTTAGCCAACCGGCGCTGTTCGGTGGATCGGTTGAATCGGACTACAACGAATAATGTACAGATGGTAGTTTGATGAGTATAATTGCCGATACCGATACGAATTCACGTGTTGGTGTTCGGCAACTCATTAGCTACCGTCGCACATGACCACCACATACCAAAAGCATCTTAGCGCAGCATCCCACAATGGATCGTTCCGTCGTCAGGCGGATACCGACAAACCAAAGCTGTCCGAAGCCGAAACAACGGCTCTTGTGACCAAGCAGGTCACCGAAGCGAAGGATCGCTTCAACCGCTACATCTACATGCTCGGATGGCGGAACTCCAAAGGTTCGAAGCGTTATGACTTCGAAGTTGAATTTTGCTACGCTCTCCACGAGGTGGAACGTGGCTTCTCCGCAATGCGCCTCAAACACGCTGACCGATTGATGAACATCGTCAATCGTGCGGCTGAGCATGCAAAGGCTATGGAAGCCAGCGGTAAGAAGCCCGGCCCTCGTGATGAGTAAGTCGATCGTGCCTCAGAGTCTGGGGCTCGCTATTGACTGGGAGACGAGCGGATACTCGCTCCCGAACTACGCTGAGAATCATTCAGGTATCTCGTTCGGCGCGGCAATCTTCGACATCTCCAACTTCAATATCGTAGACTCGATCTACTGCGAAGTTAAGCCGAAACCTAATGCTATCTGGAGCCCAGAGGCGGAGAAGATTCACGGGCTGACCCGTGAGCATCTTGAAGCCAACGGGCTCGAGCGAACACAAGCTGCCGCTGAACTCGCTGGCTTGGTGCTCAAGTGGATCGGAACCGGTAAGATCATCGCTCTCGGTCACCGTGTACACTTCGACATCAATTTCACCGATGACTTGATGAGCGAGCTTGACATCGCCTTCGAGTGGGATCCGATCAAATTTGATTCTGCGGCTTTCGGTGCAGCGTTGTTTGGCGAAACAGCATCGGACAAGCTGTTCGAGCTATGCGGTCTTCCTGCACGAGGCGAACATAACTCGCTTGAAGATATAGTTTTCACAGTCGAAGCTGTTCGCTATATGAAAGAGGCGTTCAAACGTGGCGTTGCATGACCTTCCTCTTGAGAAGCGATGGTATCAACATGCCGACGGTGATCTCTATCAAGTAATCACCGTCGGTGAACGGCCTGGAACGCAAGATGCGTTCGTCGTCTACCGTCATTACTGGCCTTTCGAACCTAAGACTTGGGTGATACCGTATGCCGAATGGACCGGCTTTAAGCAGGTAACATGGTATGATGTAACTAACCTACAAGCAGGCGACCGTGGTGATGCCATGGTTGCTATTATGGCGGCAAGAGAGGCACGAGCCAGTATCCAAGACTTAAGTCCTAAGATACAATCAAACCTATGAAAGCATACCACTGTGTCACGACTTCTCAAGCGCTCACGGTTGTTATCGCCAGCGCGCTCCTCTCAGGCGCCGCGGTCTTCGCGGTCAACGCCTACATCGTTCAACAAGATTTGCCTATTGTTGAGGAAGCCGATGGTAAATGCGTCCGCGTGCTCAACTTCAAAAATGGAGATGGATTCCAATGTCAGGATCTAGAGACGACAATTCTCCGCAAGTACCGACGCCGGGCTATTACCGGCACGTAGACGGCGGCTTCTACCTTATCTTTGGCGATTCCGGTGAGCACGTCGATACTCATGAACAGGTGGTGTTGTATGCGCATCTATGGCCTTTCGAGCGTAAGCAATGGGCTCGTAACGCGAACGACTTTAAAAACTTCACCCTCATCACATTCGACGAGTGGGATTCTGAGCCGAAGAGCGATAGGCTTGAAGCGCAAGCTCGCATCACCAGTTGCAAGATGGCGCGGAAGGCGTTAGAAGCATCATGAACTGGTGGACGTGGTCGCTTGTCGTATTAGGTTGGTGGTTAGTGATTAGCTGTGTCTATACGTACATGCATATCGGTGACAAGCACCGTAAAGCGCCATGGTATGATGTAATTCTCGGTCTACCGTTGTACTTGATCATCATGGCGCTTTGTGCACCGCGTGATCTAAAGCTCTGGTGGATGTATGAGGTCAAGTCGTCACGGGTCTATCATCTGCGAGGACGAGTAGCTAACATCACGTTCACGTATGGTCAGGGCGGACATCAGCTGACAACGATCGCGATCGGCGGGCGCAAGGTAGAGTTCATCACCTACTGGAACGCGTTGTACAAGGATTGGGAAGTCGGACAGATGGTCGAGTTCGACATGCGTTGGAAGGTCGCTCATCTGTATGGCGGTACCACCGCCATTCTCAAACACGCAGAGAACATTAGAGCCGCTCGGACCTGAGGACATCATACGGCATAAATAGCCGTATGAGCTCAGGGAACAAAGTCTACAAGTATCGCTGCAATATCTGTCAGCGCACCGTTGAGCAGGTCAGCGATAATCGCCGACCTGATCCGCTTCGATGCGTGATCACAGATCAATGCCGAGGTTTACTTGAGCCTCAATCATCGCGCAAAGGTGATCGCGCAAAGCTGACGACACCTGTAGCGGACCTCGCTGATCGCGTTCCTCGTGGAACTACATATGCGGTCACTGAGGCTCCTGCTGATCCAGTAACCGTCATCCTCTCGTCATTTGTTTCTTCTAATGGCTTAGCGGTCGCTTGTCCTCGTCGAGTAATTAACGGCGGCGTCGCTAATTACTCGGTTAAGACCGACTCGTCAACCACCGTGATTCTCGAGTCCCGTCTGTCGACCACGCTCTATTCAGCCGCCAGCTACGTTGATATGTTGGTCTACGAGCTGACCAACGCGGTGCTCACGGCGCAGAAGTATGTTTTCATCTATGTCGGCATCGCTCAGCAAGTTGAAGGAGTAGATGATTCTCGTGAGCAAAGGCTGCTGCGCTTCGGTTCTACCGATACGTTGACTGTGCTCGCTAACGGAGTCGAGCTAGATCCTAGCGCATATGATCGTACAGCGAATGATACGATTCGGTTGACGCCGAGCATCGTCGCATCTGAAGTGACGATCGAAGTCTACGTTTCAAAGGATCGATCGCTGCTGATCGATGAGACGAAGCTTACGAGGCTCTCATGTAAGTCGCTTTCAGAGACCGATGACGTTGAGTCTGCCCTGCGCTCAGGCTGTGCATGGGGTGACATCGCAAGGCTAGTAACTCCTGACGGCGTTGATCGCTCGCTGCTGTTCTGCAACGACTTGTCCGCCCTTGAAGAAGGAAAGACCTATTCGGTCGCCCGCTTCGAAGGAATCAAGCCCGACGGTACCGCCGTCCGCTTCATGCCCGAAGAGTTCTGGTTGCTGCTGTCGGACGAGCCTCACTCATTTGTCGACAAGAGGCTTGACGAGCTTGTCAACGGTGCAAGCTTAGTTGCCGCCAAGTTCAGCTTCACATATGACTTAAGCGAAGCGACAGGTCGTCTGGTTCCGGTCGCCGCAGAGTCAGTCCTAACGGTTCCTGACTCACGTCTCGCCCCGTATCCCGAGGTTCGCATTACACCCGTATCTACCAGCGGCGCTGAACGTGCATACGTCAAGCGTCCTGAAGCACATATTATAGGACCCGCATGAAGACATACTATTTCGTCGCAGAGACTAACATTGATCATCCGATCCTCGAGACGAAGATCGATCCGATCTACCGCGCTGCCTCTTACATCAGCCGCTCGTTCCATGATCCTCAAACCGCCTATGACGCGATCAGCGAGGATGTAACGATAAGGCTTGCCAAGTTCATCAAGAACGGCAACCTTCCAGTCAAGGTGAGCGAAGTGAATCCGACACGTGTCAATGACGAAGAGCAGCTCGCTAAGTCGGCGGCAAACGATGAGAAGTTTGCTCGCTATCTTGATACGTGGGATGAAGAGCTCGTTAGCCGGATCACGATCACAGATGAATGCGTTGAATCCTCTGACGAAGTAAACACTGATGTGTCGTATGAGGACATGCCACCTAAGGATTACATCCTTCGATACTACATCCGCGAGTATGAGGACGGCATCGAGGTTCCTCACGGCGTCGAGTCGTTGATGCTCATGCCGGAGATGATGCAATAAATGTCAATTTGATCCTTGCTTAAGTAAAATCCTACTTGCCATACATAATGGCTTTACTTAACAAGGATCGATATGAACGAAAAGACGAAGAAGCCCGAGTTTTCGCTGAGCGCAGTGCTGGCGAACGATGTGACCAAGAAGCAGCTGCTTGGGTTTGTCGAAGAGATCATCCTCTCCGAAGGTAAGATCAAGATGGAGCGCGAGGCGCTCAAGGATATTAAGCAGGAAGCCGAAGCATCGCTCGGCATCCCATCCACCCTCCTCAACGATTTGGTGAAGGAGCGCATGGATAATGGCAGCATCGACGCCAAGATCAAAAAGCTCGAAGAAGCAAAAGACATCGCAGTTAGCATCGGCATCACCGAAGGGGATGAATAATGCGTTGGGACCAACAAGCTCTTGATAAGCTGCATCAGCTGATCACACAGGACTTTACCGGTCCTGAGATCGCGATCATCATGCAGACAACGTTGAAGTCCGTTGAAGGCGCTCGCTACCGTTATCGCGACGAGCTGTCTAGCATGGCGTCGGTCGTCAACAATAACGGTAAGCCTTGGCCCTTCCCGCGAGTTGTACCTTCGGGAACGATTGGCGTCATGAAGGCACAGAAGGCTGCGAAGACGTTGAAGCAGGTTGTCGCACCTAATAGCGGCCAGCGTTGGACCGAGGGGGATGTCGAAGATCTCATCGGTTCGTTTGAAGAAGGTATCGCGATCGAACGTATTGCGAGCGACCTCGGTCGGACTGTTCACGGTTGCCTAGGTAAGCTGCATGCATTGAAGCACCTCAAGTTCAACAAGGATGAGATGTCGTACTACATCCCTGAACAGTTCTACTATAAGGTACCCGTTTGAGCTACATCTCAGCGATTCATGACCGGTATGCCGGCAAGATCGTTGTCTGGGAGAAGATCGATAACCAACGGGTTCGGCGAGAGCTGGAACCCCTTTGGTACTTCTACGCCCCTGACCGATTAGGCGATCACGAGACCATCACGGGTGTTCGTGTTAAGCGAGTTGATTGCATCAGCTCGAAAGACTTTGACGAAGCGGTGCTATCCTATCACCAGCGCTTCGAGTCCGACATCGACCCGCTTGAGCGGGCGCTGCAGGATGTCTACTCGACCAAACCTCCACCGCACCTCACCGTAGGTCTGGTGGATATTGAGGTCGACTATAAGGATGACATCGGGTTCGCAGGACCGCAAAATCCTTATGCGCCCATCAACGCCATCACGCTGTACAACTGCGATGAAGAACGTTACTACACGTGGGCGCTACCTCCACCAGGATGGGTGAAGGAAGAATTTCCTGATAACATCAAGCATGTACGGTTATGTGCCGACGAGAAGGAGCTGCTGACGCTGTTTCTCGAAGAGCTGCATAAGATCGACGTGATGTCCGGGTGGAACTCGGAGTTCTACGATATGCCGTACATAGGCAAACGTCTCGAGCTCGTCTTCGGACCTGCAGCGTTGTCGATGCTGGCGTTTGAAGGCGCACCAAAGCCGAAGTGGGGTGAGAAGCCTAGGTTCAAGCACTCGAAGCAGATGGACCTCGTCCTCGAGATGCAGAGCCGCATTCACCTTGACTACCTGCTACTCGTTAAGAAGTTCAACCTAACTACACGTCAATCCTTCGCTCTCAACTCGGTCGCTAAAGATGAGCTGAACGAAGAGAAGCTGCACTATAACGGCACGCTAGCTGAGCTGTACACGAACGACTTCATTAAGTTTCTCGAGTACAACAAGCACGACGTAACGCTGCTCATTCGCTTGGACAAGAAGTTCAAGTACATCGAGCTCGCTAACCGAATGGTGCATGACGCATCGATCAACTTCAAGCACATCTTCGGATCGGTGGCGCTGATCGACTCAGCTGTGATCAACTTCGCGCATAACAAGCTGAAGAAGATCGTCATCGACAAGCAGATCCGACCCGAAGGTCCGCCGGTCGAAGGTGCACTGGTCGTTACGCCGATCCCTGGGTTTTACCGTGATATCGGTTCATGCGACATCAACTCACTGTATCCGTCAACCATTCGGTCGCTCAACCTATCGCCTGAGAAGATTGTCGGGCAGATTCAGGAGCATGAGGCGGGATGGCGAGCCTTCTATGAAGCACGTCAAAATCCCGATGATGCGGCTAAGCAAGCTGTTGAGGTGACGCTGCTCATCGACGGTGATGATGAAGAGCTAAAGGTATCCATCGGCGAGCTGATCGCTCTCTGCAACGAGAAGAAGTATGCGGTCTCTGGCTTTGGAACAATTCTCGATCAGAGCACCGGCGAGGGTGTGCTTGCGGCTGTGCTTACTTACTGGTTCAACGGTCGGAAGGAGATGCAGGCTGAGAAGAAGAAGTGGGGCAAGGTCAAAGCGAAGCTGAAAGAAGAAGGCAAGGTTGAGACTCCTGAATACACTGAAGCGTGCGATCAGGAAGACTACTTCGACATGCTACAGGGCGTACGAAAGGTGATGTTGAACTCGCTATACGGCGCGCTGTTGAACGAGTACATGCGATTTGGCGATCCTCGGCTAGGCGCATCGACCACCTACTCAGGTCGTGGCGTTACCTCCTTCATGGCGAACACGCTCACAAAGCTGCTTCGCCCTGATGATGCGAATCCACCTACCCTGGTGAAGACCATCAACCAGGTCGTAACGAAGAAGCGAACCGGTCTCATCGAGACGAAGATCGAAAACATCTATAAGATGGAGCTGAACGGAGGTCCGGGCGTCATCTACGGTGATACCGACTCGAGCTACTTCACGATGGTTGGGCTCTGCTCGAACAACGATGAAGCAGTTCAGCTCGCCGATGCGATCACCGACGAGGTGAACGGACTCTTCCCAGGCTTCATGCGTGACGCCTTCAACTGTCAAACAGGTCATGATGGTCTAATCAAGGCAAATCGAGAGCTCGTGTGTCGCACGGGTATCTTGCAAGCTAAGAAGAAGTACATGATGGCGATGGTCGACAAGGAAGGTAAGCGGATCGAGCCAGGCGACGATGACGAGCTGAAGACCATGGGATCCGACATTCGGTTGTCATCGACTCCAGCGATGATCCGTGCGATGCTCAAGGAGGTCGTCATGATGATCCTCAACGAGCGATCAAAGGCGGAGATTGATGAGGTAGTGATTGCATTCCGTAATAGCCTGAACGGCGGGGATAAGATCAACCCATTAGACCTAGCATCGGTCATCTCGATCAAGGAGCTTGACGAGTACGTGTTCAAGTGGGAGCACGTCGAGAAGATGGGTCGTGGGAAGGTCAGCATGCCAAACAATGCACGCGCGACTCTCAACCACAACCTGATGATCGAGAAGCTTGACCTGAAGGATGAGCAGCCGATCATGGCAGGCTCGAAGATTAAGATCTTGACGCTGCTATCAAACGACTACGGGTTTGAGTCAATGGCGTTTACGTCGGAGACCGAAGAGCTGCCTAAGTGGTTCCGCGATAACTTCGAAGTGAACATGAAGGAGATGGAGCTCAAGCTTGTTGATGGTAAGCTCAGGCTAGTCTTCGACGCCCTTCGGTGGGAGGTTCCAACCTACCAGAGCCAGCTAATTAGCAAGCTGATGTCGTTCGATGACTGATACGCCTGAGATCGGGAGCCGCAAGTTTGACTTCACGATGATCGGCGGAATTGAGTTTCGCCGATACTTTAAATGGTCGGGAAGTCATTGGGCGCTCGATAAGATTCAGTCAAGGCAGAATCCGTGGGAGCGACCTGAGATCGTAGAGCTCAAGACGAGCTGTACCGCGATCGTCTCCGACTTTAATGGATCGGCTAATACTAAGCTGATGAGATGTGCGATCGAGAACGAGATCGCCGCATATCTCGATTCTAAGGTCGGGGCTACTATAGTTAGCTACTCAGTTCAGTGCTACACCGCCCACGACAAATCGCAAAAAGTACGAGTTATGGTTATACCTCAGGAGTATGAACGCATCATGTTCTCGCTTCCTGTAAGCTTAACTTCTAAGCCCGTCATAAATGTTATTTTGCCTGCATCCGAGGTAAAATGTCAATCTGTTCAACCTATACTCCAAATCGGAGATACTATACATGAAACTATCCGCAATAACCGTCGCAGCTCTTGATACACTGCTGCAAACCGTCAACGCCGTTGGCATCGAGAAGCTGATCATCGGCAACGACAAGATCCGCGGCGCAGACGAGCTGAAGACCGTCTGCCTGGTCTCCGACCAAAACGTGCCCGATCTTGACGGCAAGACGTTGACGATCAACCGAATCAAGCAGCTGATTCAACGTCTGAACTTGGCGAAGGCTCAAGGCGACCTGAACATCGACGTGACGTTGGCCGCTAACGGTACCGACATCGCTCAGCTCGACATTCAAGGTGGCAAGTCGAAGTCGCAGTTCCGTTGCGCTTCGCTCGAGTCCGTCAAGGGTGTTCCCAAGGCGATGTCCGACCCGTCCGTCTGGTCGCTGAAGATCGATGCAAAGCTGGTTCCACGGGCCGAGATCACTGCGCCGCTGGCTCGGCAGTTGCAGAATATCAAGAACGCCGGCATCGCGGACTGGATGAAGAAAAACTGGGGCACGGTGCGGACTTCCTCGGCGGAAAAGCAGAAGGAGATCGCGCGTTACAAACAATTTGCCGCGCCCGAATTGATGTCGTCTTTCGATGGCGATGCGAAGCTGATGACCAAGGTCGGCACGACCGAGCTCAAGGTGGTTGCCGGCATGAACAACGAGCGCAAGCCGTTCAGCGACAGCCGCGTTCGCCAGGCGCTGATGATGGCGCTCGATCGCAAGACGATCATCGACGGCGCGTGGTCGGGCCTCGGCACCGCGATCGGCAGCCACTACACGCCGAACGATCCCGGCTATCAGGACATGACCGGCGCCCTGCCCTATGATCCGCAAAAGGCCAAGGCACTCTTGGCGGAAGCCGGCTATGCCGATGGGTTCAGCTTCACCATCAAGACGCCGCAGATGGCCTATGCGCCACGCAGCGCCGAGGTGATGCAGGCGATGTTTGCCGATATCGGCGTGAAGATGACGATCGAGCCGACGGAATTCCCGGCGAAATGGGTGCAGGACGTATTCAGCGGCCGCAACTACGACATGACGATCGTCGCCCATGCCGAGCCGCTGGACATCGATA
>JAOYMO020426148.1:0-23580 GCA_025802455.2 Iodosphaeria phyllophila | reverse complement strand
GGGCGGGGGAGGGATGAGATGAGGTTTTGGGAAGCGGGTTACGAGCTGCGAGTTGCGAGGTGCGAATTGCGGTGGTGTGGCGGGGTTTTTTTCGTGATATTCAACTTGTGTTGGAGGTGTTGGAGGTGTTGGCTGGGGTATTGCACACACAGTAGCCTAGAGCAGGTACCAGCGCTGTCGCGCAACGCTTTCGATTTCTACAGCTCTGCTCCGGCCGGAGCATGGAATCGAAAGGCCAATCAGCAGCACCTTGCCACGAAGAACAACAGGGATTACGCGGAGCTGCTGAATATCCCTGCGAGGACCCCACTTGCGGTTCCCTTATCGCCAATTCAATTTCTTATCTACATCCAAGAATGATCCGAATCTGAATATCTCACGGTACTTACTCCGTAATAGAAAACTTGCCAGTCCTTGGACTTTCACATCTGCATCGACAAGTTGCCATCACCAGATACATACAAGATGGCGCCATCATCAGGTCGTGCCCGCCCCGAGCCCGAAGAGCGCAAGGTAAGATCTCTCTCTCTCTCTCTCTCTCTCTCTCTCTACTCCCATAACAATTCCAAACTCAACCATCTCAACCTCCCACCCAGCTCATCGGCATCAACAAAGAAACTATCACCCACACCGTCTCCACCGACTTCCCCGATAATTACCCCGGCGAACCCAACCTGTGGTCAGCAACCGACTTCCGCAGCCAATTCTCTGTCCTCTTCCACCAGAACACGCCGCGGGAATCGCAATTCTCGCTCGTCGGGCTCGACGCCTCCGTCGCCAACGCCTTCCGCCGCATCCTCATCGCCGAGATCCCCACCCTCGCCATTGAGACCGTCTTCGTCTACAACAACACCTCCGTCATCCAGGACGAGGTCCTCGCCCACCGCCTGGGCCTGATCCCCTTCACGGGCAACCGCCGCGCCATCCGGGACATGGAGTTCTGGCGCAAGCCCAGCGAGGAGGACGGCGAGGGCGCCTTCGATACCACCACGGACGTGAACACGGTCGCCCTGGAACTGAAAGTGAAGTGCACGCTGCGCCGGCATGTCGCGAGGGGGGAGCGCGATCCTACCAATTTGTACGAGCATGCCCATGTGTATGCGAGGGACATCGTGTTCAAGCCCGAGGGCAGCCAGGAGGAACACTTCTCCAGCCCGGACGACGTTATTCGCCCTGTGAATCCGGATATTCTGGTCGCGAAGCTAAGGCCGGGGCAAACGCTCGATCTTGAGATGCATATGCACAAGGGCGTTGGCGCGGACCATGCCAAGTTCTCCCCCGTCGCTACGGCGAGTTACCGCCTCATGCCTACGATCGACATCTTGGCGCCTATCCTAGGGGACGACGCGAGGAAGTTCCAGAAATGCTTCAGTCCTGGGGTCATTGAGTTGGAAAGCGTGACGGCCCAGGAGGCCAGGAGTAGGGGGAGCGGGTACGAGGGGAAGGAGGGCGAGTGCAAGGCTGTGGTGCGGGACCCTATGAAGGACACGGTGAGCCGGGAGTGCTTGCGGCACGAGGAGTTTGCGGGCAAGGTGAAGCTGGGGAGACGGCGGGATCATTTCATTTTTGCGGCGGAGAGTACGGGGCAGTGGGAGGGGGATGAATTGTTTTTGGAGGCGGTGCGGACGATGAAGGGAAAGGTGAGGAGGCTGAGGTGGCATGTTAATGCTATGAGCGAGGTTGCAGTGAGGTAGGGGATAGGTGTATAAATACAGTGAGATAAGCTACAGTGCATTGTAAAGTCCACATTCTGTCCACGTTCACCGCCCTCCTGCAAGTACAGCAAGTAAGGGGTGGTAAGTGAGACCTTGCAGCCGATCTCTTTCCTTCAACCTCGCTTCTCGCTTCTTCGCGTCTCCCAGTGCAACAACCACCTTCCACACAATACAAGACACAGCTCTCCGCGGACTCATTCAGCTATACGAAGTGCAAGCCTTGTAAGTTCCCAAGTTCTCCCTCTCGATGGCTTGCTTAGTTACCAGCATGAGTCAGCCATAAAGAACACAACAAGCTTCAGCGGTTCGCACTAGCGAGCTCTGACCATCCATCGCAGCGCAACCTTGAATTGAACTTGTGCAACGACAGATCAGCGCCACAGATCAGCGCCACAGATCAGCGCCACAGATCAGCGCCAGTCTCCATCCATCTCCCTTCATCCCCACACACATCTTCCGATCCTCATCACCACCCTACACAACCACAACCACAGCCCCGTCCACCATGGCCTCCCGAGACGAACCCGACGACTACCCCCGCGTATTCGACGCCAAGCGTCTAGACGCCGCCAAAAAGCGCAAGAAATCCGCGTCCCCCCCATCCTCTCGTGACAATAAAAACGACGAAGAAGAAGACTCGATCCCCCAACCCTTCGACGCCAAGCGTCTCGAGCCGGCCAAAAAGCGCCAACGCTCCCAATCCCCCTCCTCCTCCCACTCCGCCAACGCATCGGCCGCTCGCAAGCAGAAGAAGCCCGGGAACCGCGCCCGCATGACGCGCGAGCAGCTGGACGAGATCCGCGCGCGCCAGACGGAGCGCGAGAAGGAGGCAGCAGCGGCGGCGGCAGCGGCGGCCGAAGCGCAGGAGCGCACGGTGATCCGGGATGTCGTGAGACAGCACTACAATTCGGTGCCGGAGCGCGGGCGCGATTGGCGCAAGACGGATAGTCGGATTAAGGGGCTGAGGGTGTTCAATAACTGGGTCAAGAGCACGATTATCCAGAAGTTCGCTCCTGAGGAGGACTACACGCCTGGCGCGCATGAGACGGGGAGGGATATGGCTGGTGTGGGAGGGAAGGAATTGCTGGTCCTTGATATTGGGTGTGGGAAGGGAGGCGATCTGGGGAAATGGCAGCAGGCGCCTCAGACGGTCGCGCTGTATGTCGGCATCGACCCCGCTGAGATCTCGATTGAGCAGGCACAGGATCGCTATCATCAGATGAGCCAGCGGGGCGGCGGCGGCGGCGGTGGTAGAGGGGGAAGAGGGGGAAGAGGGGGAAGAGGGGGAAGAGGCAATCACCATCATCGCGGTGGCGGCGGTGGCGGCGGTGGCGGTGGGCGGAACCAGCGTATCTTCGATGCGAGATTCCATGTCCAAGACTGCTTCAGCGAGACCATTGAAAACATCGATATCATCCGCCAGGTCGGCTTCGACCTGTCGCCCATGGCCAAGGACGGCTTCGACGTCGTCAGCATGATGTTCTGCATGCACTACGCCTTCGAGACGGAAGAGAAAGCCCGCCGTATGCTCCAGAACGTTGCTGGCGCCCTGAAAAAGGGGGGTCGCTTCATCGGTTGTGTGCCCAATTCCGACATCATCGGTGACCGCGTCCGCGAATTCAACGACCGCATAGCTGCCAAGAAAGCCAAGTCTTCCACCACCAACAACAACAACCCCGATCAGAAAGCCCTAGCAGCAGCAGAAGAAGAACGAGAAGAAGAAGAAGAAGAAGAAGAAGAAGAAGAAGAAGAAGAAGAAGAAGAAGAAGAAGAAGAAGAAGAACGAGAAGAAGGCGAGGAACCAGAAGAAGGCGAAGCCCTCGAGGAAGGCGAGGCCGAACCCACAGCCGAATGGGGCAACGGCCTGTACCGGGTGCGCTTCCCGGGCGCGACGCCCGCCGACGGCGTCTTCCGCCCGCCCTTCGGCTGGAAGTACAATTTCTTCCTTGACGAGGCCGTCGAGGAGGTCCCCGAGTACGTCGTCCCCTGGCCCGCCTTCCGCTCCCTCGCCGAGGACTACAACCTCGAGATGCAGTACCATCAGACCTTTCGCGAGATCTGGGACCTCGAGAAGGACGATCGCGTCCTCGGTCCCCTCAGCGAGCGCATGGGCGTCAGGGAGAGGGGCGGCGGTCCTATGTTGGTTAGTGAGCAGGAGCTCGAGATTGCTGGGTTTTATGTTGCTTTTTGCTTTTACAAGGTTTGATTTAGTGGGGGGGGTTGTCTTGGAAGGAAGTACATGACCTGTGTATGTATGTATCTATGTATGTTCTCTAGAAGGGTTGAAAGGGGGTCTTGTAGGCACGTATCTTACGATGACGGAGTTTCAGTGAATTCTGCTTGAAAACTAGTTAGGTGTATTCTTTGGACAGTTTCGCCTGGGTGATGGAGCATCATGGCTCCACGAAACACGAATACTACGAAGGTACTTCTAACGAGATAGGCTGTCCTGGATCCATTACTGCACAAGGAACAACTTGGGTTCTGGAAAAGGCCCGTTCTACTTTCCATGGTCAGCTTCTGGATTGAGTACATGTGCTTCACGATCCAATCTACTCCAGCTTCCCTCAACAACCAACTGAGCTCCCCGATCACGTGGGCGCAGTGCCTTAAGAGGCTCCAAGGCTAAGGAACACGGGACAAGCTTGTCTTAGTTGTTCCCCTCCGCGAGCACAAATGGTCTAGTTTGCGATGTCTGGACTTGAAGACGGCTGTTCTGACAAAACGGAGGATACTCTTGACCGGTTGATGCGCACAACGTAACGTAGTGGGCGTAGATGTCTAGATTGAATCTTTTATATCCCCGAGGACCGTACGTTTTGTTGAGATTGGTCCTTGTCGTGTACTTCTCCAGCACTCCCTCATGCGATCTGACAGTGCTAGGAAAACGCGATCTACATGAAAACGCCATACCGGCATCGTCAAGCCGAAGTCTAGAGTTGCGGCTACTGTACACACAGTGTGCCCCGATCTGCCAGAGGACCGTCCGGGGAAACGGTCGCACAGGAAGCGATTCCCCGACGCAAGTCATACTCTACAGGTACCCATCCATGAGGGAGGGGGTCCAGATAGCAGATCAGATGCGCGGTATAGTAAACTTCAGAATCAAGTGCTATCTGGCCACCGTACATTCATTCTGGTGAGCGATATTCACGCCATATGCAATAAATCCCGCAAAACGAGGAGGGGTTCCGGGATCCACGGAGCCCCGCCCTCCGTCTCTCCGAAACTCTGTCTAGATACTTATGCTGCCCCGACGTGCCGTGCCCTTTCCCGACAGACCTCTCCTGTGTAGAGAGTTTGGAGGTACCACAAACTCGCGAAGCTCCTCATCACTGCTGTCCAGCCTGTCATCTCTTCCGTGTGTACATGCCGGTCGCCAGTTGTCCAGTTATGGAATAGATCAACCACATGGTTGTGTGACTGTGTTACGTACGTTGCTGTCACTTGCGCTACCGGTACGGATCACTCGATGACAAGAGTGGGGACATCGCTATCATAGCCCGCAGGCATGGCGCCTGTAGTAAGATCAGCTCACGCGACATTAGCCTCACTCACTCTATCCCTCATCGCTCAGAGCAACTGCGCGAAGTCACATTTTGGCGCGCACATGGAACGGGATAATTGGAGAACCCGGCAGACAAAGAGCCAAGAAAGTCTGTACGACATCACAGAAGCGTGCCCCGCTGTGCATCAGGTACGGTACAATCGATCACAACCAAGTACTGTGCGAGATGTCAGAGTGCCCGATGCGAAGTCTCAATACCCTAACACTCATCATGACCATGAGCTAGAACCTCGAGCGAATCGAATATTTTCATGAGCAAGATTAAGTTGCATTGCAGTCAGCATCGTTATCACAGTATCGCATACAATTCAATGACAGAATGATCACAGTCGTGAACATTTGAGCCCATCCATTCCATAATGCTACATGCTTCAACTAGATGTGTATATAACCGGAATTTCCTCACCATTACCACGCCTACTCCGCCCCACCAACCCACCTACCCGCCTACCCGTCTCCCAAAAATTAAGACCAGTCCCACACTCAGCACGTGCAGGAACTACAGGTGTCAACGCCGAAAGAAAGAAAGGTGAGAATCTCAAGCGCCGTCATTGTAACTGAGCACATCGCCGCTTTAGCCTACGACAACCACCCGTCTAACTCCTGAACGCTTCTGAAGCGAGAGACTAAATGAATGGACAGGAAGAGAATGATCTAGCCTGGTATAGAAGCGAAGAGAGAAGACTAGGGACACGTCGATCTTAAAGGTCTTGGCCATTGCGGTTTTACTTGGATCTGTTTGCCGCCGGTAGTACCGTGACTGTGGAGTTGGAGGGAGCGACAATAAGTTGCTCATGCTTGCGGCGCTTGTTGTTCACGTCGTCTCCGTCATCATCGTCCTCGTCGTCATCATCATCATCATCATCGTTATCATCGTTATCATCGTCCTCATCGTCGTTCTGTAAGTTTTCAAGGAACTCATCGAGCTCGCGGAACTGGTTCGGATCTTGCATGTAGTCCTTCTTGTTTCGTGTCATCGTCCCGGAACGGTCGACAGGGTTTCCGGCGCACAGCTCAGCGTCGGAGTAGGGCAGCAGGACTTGGCTGACGAGGGTCTGACCATCCTGGTTCTCCTCGTGCTTGAGGTTGAGCACGGTGACGCCGAGGCGGTTGTGATGGGTTGAGACGAGAAACCTGCCGCACTCGGTGTCATTGCGCGAGTTGGCGTATTTGGATGACTCTGCTGGCATGACGAACCCCCCCGGGTGGTTCTGTTCCTCCGTCTTGGTCACATATAGCTTGCAGTGCGTCTTCCTGCCGTTGTCCTCCTTGATCTTGAAGGACCATCCGCACACGTCGTCGCCCTGGCACTCCCGTTTCATGTGGGCTATTGTTACCGTCTCTGACACTGATGTCGGCATGTGAAGCGGGAACCCCTCAAGCACACTCTCCGGCATGAACCCCGTCGTGAAGGTGGTGATAATCTCCATGGAAGGGAAGCCGGGAACTGGCTGCATCTGCATCTGGTTCGACATCTTGGCGTTGAGAAGAGAAGAGTGGAGGTTTGAAATATAGTGATAATAACTCTGTACCGAGGACAACGAAAGACCTAGAGATGTTCGATATACGACAGGAGACGAGATCGAACCAAGTTGAATATGAGAACGAGAGGACGAGAGAGAGAACGAGCGAGATGATGAGGAGATAAGGATATGAGCAACAGATGGGCACAACACAGTGGTATTAAATAACTCAGTGTGAGTGGATCGACCCGGAATCCGACAACGCCACCCATCTGGCTGTCAACCCCAACCTTGCTGCCGAGGACGACGTGTGACCGGCATCCTCGTCTCAACGTGCAAGTCGTCCTTCGCACCTCCCCTTCATCTCGACGATTCCAGCCCAGTGGCCAGGTCTCGAAAGCACTTCACATGCTGTTTGCAAGCCTTAGCGATTGGTGTGGGCGCCATGCTGTGGACAACGGACGAAGGCCGGACAACGCGCGGGCAGGCCGGGCCGGTGCCCAATCTACTCAAGATCATCGTGCAGGTATGGCCTTCTGGAAAGAGCTTGTGGCGGGCATAATGGCATGTAAAGAGGGAAAGTCGACGTTGGCGGAGAGGCAGGTCTTCGTGCAGCGCGCAAGTCGCGTAGACCTCATGACATGGTCAAAGGTGCCTACTGGCTGAGCACAACGTCCGGGGATAACCCCGCGAGAGGCACGCCAGCAAGGGGAGCTCCTCAGATCCCAGGGCAGTTCGATGCAGTCCGGCTGATGAATCGCGCTCATTGGGAAGAGACAACGCTTCCCCCCACTTTCGAAGTCCTTGTCCTTCCAGAATTTGATCGTTGTGGGGACCACCAGAGCCATGAGCCTGCCTGGATTCAGGAACAACGCGGTTTTTTTCTCGTGCGCATTGCACGGAGCTGCACGGAGCTGCACTGTCTGCCGTGTGATGCCCCACTCCCCACTACCGGTATCATTCTCAAGGTACACAGTAGCCGAAAGGCAAGAGTCCCCGTACCGATAACGCATCCGGCCTGCCATCATGTCATGCCACACCACGCATTCGGTGACCGTGACCCAAAATGCGAGCCTACCATGTTTTACCTATGAATGCGACCTTCTTCAGCGGGCAATCAAGGCGAAATTACTTCGTATTGTACTAGAGTCGTGATCCTCGCGTTTGTCGTACAGCACACCACACTCTTGGCTGCTGATTAATGCGAGACTTGGAGGTCGCGCAAATTTTCACCACGTAGTACAGTAGCCACTGCGCTTATTACTTACGCCTTGCCCATGGGGATCCCAGTGATCCACACTGCTGCTCAGTCAGCGCACAACGACAGTGGCTTACTTCAGTAATACTGCAACGTGCACAGTAGATGGAATCCTCAATCAGACGTCACCAGAATAGACACAACAGACCCAATTACGGCATTTGTAGAAGCCTCGCAATCGAAGCTTCCAACTGCCACGGATCCCGTGTCTTTGGGGAAGGGGGGGGGGGGGGTGCACGAGGAAACACACCCACAACCCGCGCCGCAATGTGCAGCGAGCCGAGGGAAGTGGCAGGGCAGAGGCGACAGTCCACGGATTTGCGGCATGAAAGTCTCGACGATCCTACGCAGAGCGTTTAACCTTATATCTGGCCATCGCATTCCATAGTCTTCTGCTGACATTTTCGGTCACTTAATCACTGCTCAATTAAATAGTTTCCGAAGCAAGATTGGCGAGCTCCCACCCATAAGTGAAGATGGGGTGATAATTCACAATGGCACCGCTGGGTGACCCAAGTGAGACATCCCTACTTTCGTCTTGCGTTGCTCTGTATAAACTCGCCATGAGTTTGGATCTGCCGAGAGACGTTTGCTAGCAAGTCAACTGAGTGTTGGTTTATGGAATTTTTATTCACAGCGCAATTGGATTCTTGCGAGAATTATGCGCTATCCAAAACACATGTTAGCCTCATCCTCAATTCCGCCAACTCACTCTTAACTCGCAGGCGCCTCAAATCCAGACCCCGACTGAACCACTCGCCAATGCATCGCTCGCAACCCCCAAATCATTGACTAAATTTACCTATCAACTTTATATCGTACGATTGTCCGATGTCAACTTTGATCTTAATAGAGCGGATAATTGTAATGCCCCAGTGCCAGGTCATTAGTGTTGGACCACCAATGCAACGCGCCAGGACGTTGGGGAAACGTACGGTTATCCCAACTCGAGGCATCACGATAGCTTGGAGACCAGACATCTGCCCAAGCTTCTGAGCGATATCTCTCCACTTTCCATTGCGACTTCGTAACTTTAGAAACATACGGTATATCTCAGCTGAAGCCAGGCAGACAGGCTATAGCGTAGTCTTTCACGACCCCAACTTCGATGGTGTCATCGCAGATATCGGTGTTCTGGGTGACCTTCCTGCCAGCAGTCCTCGTTCGCCAAGGCCCAACGGTTAATAACTCCACAAGTGCGCTCTGGATTAATTGTCTGATGATTTTGCCAAGTTCTAGAGCTCTTGCCCTGCCACATTTCCGTATCCCATATCTATGAGTTTTGCACCTTGGAGTAACTTACAGTACTTGCGCTTGCTACTGCAGGCTGTAGTCTGCAGCTCAGCACCACCCACCAGGTGAGAAACAAACGCACAGTCACTCAACGGGCTGCCCCACCTACTGCGCGTTTGTTTCTTGCCTGGTGGAGGCACCTTGTCAAATGCGAGGTGCAGTGTAGGTAGTGAAGCCCATGCCAATATTTCGGAACCAAGTGGACGAGGGCATCGCTCGACTGTACTGTAGCTCACTGAGGTAGGCAGCTTTCTGGTGGCTGTTTGGCTAGGTTTAACCTGTGATACCGGTATTCTTTGGTGATAAATGCCACAGACTGGTATCGCACGTCACATGAACCGCACGAAGACTTTTTTTGCTACGACTTCACACAATTACTTTAATATACTAGCCTGAGAGCTTAGAATCTGGGCGCCAGATGTCGAGAACGCGAGAGTGAGCACTTTACCCTGGAGGAAACTTGACATACTGTACTGTATGCGTGAGTAGGGTTCCATGTTGTTGCGCTACAAAGCGGATACACCCACTGGCAGCGCCAGAAATACAACAGGCGGTTCTCTCAGCCCCGACCCCAGAGCGGAGCAGGCTTAGTTGCCCAGGACCGTCCGTTCCCGATCTGACGCTGCCAGACCCACCACCATCCACTGTCCTCGCGAGACGTACCACAGTAGTAGATTCTAGAACCTAACCTACCAGTATCGGGATAAAATAAGACGACCCCGCGGCCCCGTGAACACGCATGTGGATCATGGGAAACTTCGAGATGGTCAACGGACTGGCTCCCAGATCATCAGTAGGATTACCTATCTAGGCGTGATCGTAGGAGGTAAAGTTCCTTCTAAGCTCTGGTCAGGTCCACTGGCAGCAAGATCCGTGACCAGGGTATCGAAAGCTCTATCAGACTAAGGACAAGGAGCAGACTACCGTCCGGCGTATTCCCACCTTCGTCGAACAAGCCCTTGTCAAATCATCGCACAGTAAAGCAACAAACGGAAACAACAAACTCATGTGCGTAGAGGGCCGATATTCGGGCAGAAAAAGTTAACAGCCGGACAGCTCACCCCAAAATACAGTAGTAGCTTCCCCGGTTTTAACAGTACTTTCACTGTTTGTAGTTTTCTGTTCTAACAGATCTCCGGCCTGAAGCCCTGAGCAAAAACCATTGCACAGTCGCTCCCTGCCGCAGTTCATTTCTCTTCGCATTTGAGACTTTCACCTATGTCATGCTTTTTAGGGGTACTACCGGTACAGGCCAGGCTTCTGCTAGGCCCCAGACCACAGACCCCACTGTCCGCGGCTGTGTGCACCGTTCGACAGTTCTTCATGTGATATATCATACATATGATCGGAGATCTGTGCAGAATCCAAGAATCTAGCCGCAAGAAGCTGACACGAGAATTGGAAGGAAAACAAGAGTAGCGTAGAGCCCCACCTTGAGTGCGGCCATCACATACTGGGCCATCCGGATGAGATGTCCCGGGAGGGCCAGTGCAGTGCCCACGAACATCTCGAATCAGCCAGACAAAATAATTCGACAGGCTAATCCAACTCCCATGTAACTCATCGAATTTCTGTAAAATCAATTGCATGATTCACATGAAGAATATAGATAACTTTAAAAGGGCTGCGTCTCCATACCACAAGGGAACTACACCCCCGGTGTGGTACCTCCGTTCTTCTAAAAGTCTGTAGGCAGACACTCAGAGCACTTTTAGAATCTAAGCGACGACGTTAATTAGCTTTAGCTTTGATTTACCTTACGCAATTGAAAGAAAAGTGGTTAGCCCACTGAATTATCATTCTGGTTAACACGGAGGAAAAAAGGTACGGAGAAGATTAACAAACTAGTAAGAATCAAGACAGAATAGTATCCCGTCGGATGCGGGCTCCGTAAATTCATTCTTAGTGCGATTTTTGGTGGAGCGCGGCCGCCCAGCATTCGAGAGGATATGGTTTCCTTCGGAAGGAAACTCATTCTTCACGGCCCCGGAGCCAAGCCAGTTCTCTCCCTATGGTGTGGAGTGGCGGCCAGAAGAAATTTTGAGCATGAACCCACACGTAAGTGGGTTTCATACTTGCTGAAAAATAGAAAAGTTTCTGCCTCGTGGGCTTTTGGTACCGCCCACCTGCCTCCATGTACTGCATATGGCACTTACTGTGTAGAAGCTTGCAGGTTAGATCCTAGAACATGCCTCAAAACCCCACTTTGCGGCGGATATTTCATAAATCCGTCTGCTTGGGCACCTGCGGCCCCAAGCCTCTTACTATGGTAGGGGGTACTGTGTAGACAAACACAAGATAATTGAGACTATCTGCTATGTAGAATCCACAAGCTCTGAGCTGAAATGTTGGCTGGCGGACACTCCAAGCACTCTACTGTGTAGGTAAGCGGCCCGTAAGGTGGGAGTCCCATGTTACGGCGCCGGAGCTGCACGGTTGGTTAAGTCCCGACAACCTGGGCCAGGCGGATGCCGGTACTGATTATGGCACCGGACCAGGAAGTGCGCACCACCGGAAAGTGCATAGGGCGCACCAAAGCCGTCCGTCTTGGGACTTAACCAACCCCTCAATCGGCTACACGATCTCATTGCCTCGATGCAGACTTGGACTCGGCCCTTCGAATCGAGCCGTCGAACACCTCCATTCCACGCCATGTCAGCTTCCCCCGCACGGCTTCTGCATGGGATACGGATTTAGATGATTCAACAGACGGTCGGTGATGATCCACCTGGCCGGAAAAAATGCAGCGTACTGCCAGGCTGCTTCCTGATTCTGCAGCTGTTGACGCCCAGTCTCCACCAGTCCATTGAGAACAGATCTTGCCGACTGCGTTCCCAACTGGCTGGTCCAAAGCCACATGCAGGGCTTCCTGGTAAACCTGCCAGGGAGCAAGAGCAAAATTCCTGGTGATTTGCACGGTCCGATGTTCAACGCGCTCCGCAAGGCACTCGGGACACTATCAGAGTTGAGCTACAGCTGGTTGACAGTCGATCACACTTCATGAATATACAGGCAAGACAACTATGAACTATGGCTTCCATGAAAGGACAGGTTCAGACTACACCGGTGTCCCGAGCACTTCTCGCTAAGGATTCGGAACGTGAAGTACTGGCCTAGCCCACAGCTTAGTTACCTCGTGACTGCATCGGCGTTTCCCCGTCTGCTTCCTTTCCCTGTGCTCTCTTGCCTTGTAAACTCGCAGGCGTTGGTAGGATTTTCCTTGAACCTTTAGTTCAAACAAGGACAGTTTCCACTGTCTATCTGCGATCCGCATGAAGTCTCCTGGGCTTGGTGGTCGGCCATGTCAGGAATGTGATCCCTTTGTTTTACGCGAGGTAGCATCACGAATTTTTGTAAATCCCTAAACCCCCAGTCATCTTGATCTCGTAGGTAGCGCATTGGCGTCACATTTCGTCGGTGTTTCTAGATGTCTGTTGACAATTACGGAATGCACCTTTGATTTGGGGGAAGGTCATTTGACAGAGGGAAGGAATCTCAGCCTACCCATGCACCTGGCGGCCTGGAGGAACATGAATTGATGGTGAGGATGCCAGTCGACTCCGTCCCTGACATCTACTATTTCCTATCCAGCCCTTCTATGAGAGCTGGGGGAAAAACAAGAAGCTGACATCACCGCTTAATTGACCGAGTTTTGAAGTTGGTTTCCGTGTCAAATTGTCCACGGACTCTCGGGAACACGGAGGTGGATTCTTTGTGCTTCCGTTTGTCTTCTATCTGTGATCTCCGTTCTTCTAGAAGAAGATAGACGGTCACGGAAAGCACCTTTGAAGCGGTGAAAAATAAGATGACAGAAGAAATGAGCCTTAGAATACCTGTCCACCTAATAAATATGAGTTTGTCCACAAAATAGTACTGGAGGGTCATTACACGCTTGCTAGAAATTATTCTGATCATGTTGACACATTCTGGTCAAGCCAAGTGCTCAATGAATCTGTTCCGGTTCCTCAATCTACTTAAAACTGCACCACTGCCTAAGACTTTCTTTCTCTTTTTTAGCGGTTGAGCTTGGAAAGGTACTTTCTGTACTAAATCGTCAAATGCAAGGACCTCGTTGTGCTCTTCAGAGGTTGAATAGCTAAACCGGTACATTGACGCTCACTGCAGCGTGCGCTTAGAAATTCCAGAAACCGTTGTACGGCTGCGGAACTGGCTTGACAATGTGAAGAATAAGGGTGTGTTTAGATCCTGCAGGGCAGAAAAATCAATATTATGTTAGGCAAATGCATTGAATCAAACCCATACAATTACTCTAACTAAGATCCCAGCATGTTCGCTTATCTCCACCACTTTCCTTGACTTCACACTTGAATAACGTAAGGTGAAGCGAAATGTACCCCAGGACTCGAAATAAACAGCAGAAGTTGCGAATGCAGCCACATCACTGAAACGTGCACCACAGTAGAGCAGAATTTCTGACATACGGGGCTCAAGAGTGCTTTGATGGCAGAACAATGATGACATAATTTAGCAGAAATCGTGCTCCTGGGTATCGAGGAAATTTCGCTGTCGACTGTCCTTTTGGCTCCAAGGATGACCCACGGAAATGAAACAAGAGAACACTGTACACTGCAGGTAGCACAAACCATACTCATAAAGGCAACACAATAAAATCGCTGAGATTGGCCTTGTGTCGCTTGAAGCATGGCCATGAAAAGAAGATCAGCCGCATCACAGGCTTGGCACCGATTGCTCCATGCTTGTCACTAGTCACAAGTCTTGTTACGCTACATACCCATATCAGTTTCAAGCTTGTTCCTCTACTTTTTGCTCCTGCAAGTCGTGCATTTTTCTTTTACCTTTGACAACCTTGATACGATTATCGAACCAACGCTCCAGGCTGCCGTCTGTTTACGTGGTCGTTCTCCTCTCTCCCATCATGGGGATTTTCTTTATTCTTTGCTATGTTCTCAGCTTGGCCTCTATTCGCCTAGTTGCCGCTGCGCCGGTTGACCCCCACTACGTTTCCAATATTGAGACGAATTTTGCGTCGCCCAACCCATATCCTATCCACAATTTCAATAATCGTCCGTTTCCTCAACCGGGGGGCCACGTTGGCCCCAACTACCGCCATAACGTCGACCCGGCTATTCGGGCGCCGCAACCAAATCTCCGTAGCAACGCTCCCACTATCGATCCGAACTTTCAACTTCCGGATGAAGTTGACGTGCTTGGTGTAGAGAGGGCTTTAAAACACGCGTGGATACCAGACTCCATGAATCCCGACCTTATGTTCAGGAAAACATCCAAGGCTTTTCTAGAGCAAGGAAATATCTGGAACATAGCAGGAAGCTTGTCAGAGAAGCACGCTCTATCGCCCCCACTGCCTAAGATGCTCCAGATTCTGCGCGATATTCGACGTGTCAACATGGTCAGGTTACCACAAGCAAGCACCTTGCCTACCCAGTACTATAGGGGAATTTGGGCTGTCCAGTATGCGGAGTCACAGGCCTTTAAGGAATTGCAACATGAAATGGAGCGTAGATTGAAGAAGAAGGATGAGGCTACTAGTCCAATTCGAAGTGAGAACAAGATACCGAGAGCGATTATTGAAGAATTGAAGAAAATTAACCGATATTATACAATATCAGCGGAGAGGAGCAGAGATAGGAAAGGAGCGTCAGGGTCAGAGGATGAAATATACACGAGAAGGGGGTGGAAATCTCTCGAGAAATTTGGGAACTTTGCCTGGGGAACCTCCAGTAAGAAGATCGATGAAATGATATTCGACATTCACATGGCGACAGCCTTCGTCGTTAAGCACACCACTGGCGAGAAAAAAATGATGGAGCAAGAGCAACGGTACCTAGAGGATCGTTTGGGACAAGCCTGGTTTGGATTTTTCCTTCACCCGGATCTGGTTCCCGGGGATGCATTGGGAGACCGGGCATGCCGGGCCTTGGCTCGCAACGCAAAAGCCCAAATTGAGGCTATGAAGTATCACTTGCGACTAAAACATGATGCTCAGCTCGATTCTATGACAACCTCTCTACCTCCATGGCTCGTCATGATCGACCGAGCAGCTTCTTTATACAAGGCCAGCCTCCCAGCTGAAGTTGAGAGTCCCGTCCACCATTTAGAGAGACTGACACAAAACACGAAAGGATTGTTCATGGCCCTCGAGCTGTCCGGCACGATATCCAGACACGTGAGTCACACAGAAGCTATACGAGTATCGAGTTCTATGACGTTATCAGTAGAGCACATGATGGAACGCTTCCCCGACTTGAAAATGTTAAGAGAAATCAACGGAGAAGAGATAAATCGGATTTTAAAGGGGCTTGACTTGTTGCAGAATGAGTTTGAATCGACATTCAAGCCTCTATGGTTGTCAGCGACATTATGGAAAGGTAATTCCAGGAAACGTATTGTCTCACAAATGAGAGATCAAATGAGATCGATGCAGGCGCATCGTCCGCAGCCCTCCATGAAAAACAAAAGGAATGAGGAAATTGAAGACCAGCAGTATGACGACATCGTAGCCAAATTCGAAACGCTAATTTTTTTTTATGAGATCACTATCGCTAAGTTTGAAGGCCGAGTTTCGGACACTGCCACTCCTGGCATGACGAGATCTAAGTCCCAAGCCGGTGACAAAGTCTTGGATTCAATATCCCTTGTCACACACTCAGTCGGCCAAGGCTATAGCCAAGACAAATTGCGAAGCAATCCCCAGAGGTATCTTGATGTCCTTGGCACACGCCTTTTCCACCTCATCACGCGTAATGGAGAGGTGGAGATCAATACCCATAAGAATGACCGCCAATGGTCCAGTGACTGGACAACGAAATGGAGGGAACTCAACCAGGCGTTGCTCGTGGTCATCAAATCTATGGTGGAAACAACGCTAAGACCAGAGTACAGAAACCTTGCCACCCAGCTTCAGAAGGTTCAGAAGCGAATCGTTGAAGCACGGCGGACCATCTATATTGATAGCAACAATTGGGATGCACAGGACTACATGTTATTCGCGTCCTTGAAAGAGCTCGAAAGATGTTTCGAAGAGAGCGCAGAAGAACTTCATGCGAAATATGACGATGAAACACCCATGTTGAACCTTAAGACTAAATTCGAACAGATGCAAGACCAAACAGACAAACTTGCTAAGAAGTTGGACACAGTGGCAAAAACCTCGGGCTCCCCATCACTACACGAGTCACACGTGCGCGATCGAATCATGGAATACATAGATGGAATCGCAACTTTGATTGAACAAGCACAAAGTATTAAAGCTGATTGGCACAGCATTAAACTTGTCAACCCTCTCCAAGCAACGAGCCTCTACTATGTTCTAGATGACCTCCATCAATCCACGATACAACTATTTAGAAGCATCGACACTGCACGTGAATACATCGACGTTTGGGATAGCGACAGGAATAGCGACAAAAAGCTTCCACCTCTCATAGAAAAACTGGAAGGCGAAATGCGAGAACTCGGTGAAACCATGGTCCAGAACCCGAGAAAGTTCGTAGAGAGGGCCAAACTCTACAACTACCCTTCTGAAATCGACGTCCCGGCTCGCCTCCGGCGTCAATTCTTGAACATTGCAGGCGTTTTTCACTCGATACACGTAAAGATTTGGGAAGACCTGCGCCTTGTGATCAACGGCCACATGATCAGTTCTTCAGCACATTATCAGTCACAGCCTATTTCCAACGCTAAGGACATCAACGACGTGCTGGTCGATGTCACAAAATTGATGAACGCATACGTCGAGAAAGTTTTGAACGATGAAGCATCGCCTCCATCAGCTCCAGCAAAGGAGCTGCCCAATAAGTTGGGAAAAAGTATCAAGTCGGTCCTCGAATGGAGCTTGGCAGAGTTGCAGCCGATGATGTTTCAGCTGGTTAAGAAAATGACAACGGGAGCCGACATAGAAAGATACATTTCGACTATTGAGGCACTTTCCAAGGCGTACGACACGTATTCCCACACAGCACTTCGAAATTTCGTAGAACTAGCGGGGCAAACGATTAACGGCCTGGGGGAGTTGGACGTTGGGATACGTAAACAGCTCGACTCGGTTAATAAAGCTGCGAGGGATAAGTCAATAGAACTACTGAAACAGCTTCAACTCAATAATGAACCATTCAACTGGCAGGGTAGGAGGGTATAACTTTGTGTACTTTCTCAGGGGTGATTAAGTTTGAGGGAGTTATGGAGTTCTCAATGTCGCCATGGCCGGTGCTGGTACAGGGTTTTAACTGGGTCTGTTCTTTGTTCATCGGTTACAGGTGAAAAGCGATTGATTTTGAGCCTCGACGAGTTAGATGATGATGAAGAAGGTAGAAGATCTTTATGGGCCGTTACAGGCCTAGTGGTATTTAATCACAGTCATCCCTGCACATACCGGTCCGCCACATATCGGTAACCTGGGAATAAAAGTGAAGACCTCCGTATCCTTGTATTTCGTATGAGAAAACCTCTAGGCAACGGTCCCCCCTTATACCGGTAGAGCTCTCCCCCCCCCAAAAAAAATCAAACAATGCGTTCGGCCAATACTTTGCTTGCGTAGGAACTGCACATGGTGCAATGGAATAGATCTTCAGGATCTGTTGATCCCATTGATGAGATAGTTGAGAGTACTCTGAGGACCTGCCGGACCAGCTTGCTGCTGCGCATTCCAAAATTCAGGTTGACGGAGAGGTGGAGGAGGAGGAGGAGGAGAAGAAGAAGGAAAAGCCAATGACTACTGTGGCTCAGGGACTAGAGGCACTCCAAGCCGCAATTATATTTACAGAGCAGCTAGAGAGTGAACAGCTTAAAGGCCTTACAAGCTTGAGAGGAATCCATTGCCAAGAATTGGGGGTTAAGGCTTTGTGACAGCCAGAATGCGCCCCAGCAATCTCTCCTTCGCTTTTCCAACCGCCAGTAGCTCTTAACATGGTTCTTAATTACCCTGTCAGGTCAGGAACATCAAAGTTACCCCCTTGGCTGTCGGAGCGCTCCACTACACCAAAGGGGCACCAAGACTTCTTTTATTGCGTAGAGCACTGCCACAGCTAACCGGATAAAGCTACCAAACATATGTCCATGGAGTAATCAAAAGGCTTGGCAAGTCGCCCTGACGAAGGCTTGAGGCATATCCAGTAGTTTACTTTGGTTCCATACAGGTAAGTTACGATATAGGTAGTCTACCTTTGGCGCCACCGTATCAGTTCAGTAATGACAACAGGAGTGAAACGGGCAGCACCAGTAGCTCAAAACAGGAAATCGGCGCTGGGATCGGAGGCAAGATCAGCGCCCCTTAAAATGAAGTAGAGACGTCGTTGTTCGGACCAATGCGGAGGAAATGGCGAATTGCCTGTTTACTAGTCTGAAGCATGTCAGGCGTCACTTCCCTTTGGGATGTGGCATGTCACGATTGTCTTCTACCGGCAGTAATTACCCCTTGGGTTGAAGAAGCTAAGGAGCCTAGTGTGACGTGCACTGACCGCCTAGGGCCCGTTGTTCCATGGGACAGGCTAGAACTAACTTAAACCGGGTACCAGGTGGAAAAGACCAAGTAATAATCATAATGTGGCTTGATTTCTTAGTGCGAACGCAACACTATCAGCTACCGGATATGCGGGAGCATCTCTTTCTACCTAGCTGCCAGCTATGTGTCACCAAGTACCATTGTATAGGGAGCATTGGACAGTTTCTTCGGACTTTGATGCACTCAACCATCCCTCCCTGACGCCTTCCACCACCTGTCCCATGTGGCTTAAAATGGATCCTCCCTACCGGATCAACAATCAAGGCAATTGCAACGATATGAGTTACAGTCGCGAAAGTAGCAGCAACGTTCCCAGCCCCTTGCCATGTCATGTACGCCATGCTCAATGCTCCATATTGCCATGCTCGTCCGCGAATGACACCGTATCTCTCAAAGTCTACAGGAGCTGCGGGTTGTAGTGTTTCTGGTGGTTGGCCTGCTTGTTGACGGCCCACTGCTGGCGTTTCTGGGCGTTATGTTCGCGTTTCTTAGCCCGCAACTCAGCACGCTTTACTTCCTTCTTCTTATCTACCGTGACACCCAGCATACCCAGGCCACCATGGGCACGTGACAAGGGCATGTGTTCACGCCGAATCATCATCTCCTTTTGTTCATCGTCGATTTCCATGGCATCTGTAGAATCGTATTTGTCTGCGGCTTCAATAGCAAGGCGCTCAGCACGTTCTTCAGGTGAAGGATGGCTGTGAAGATTTTGACGATAGTAGCGAGCGAGAGACCGGTGGCCAACGGCACGGCCAGAGGGTAGGTACAAGGTGGTATCGTCATGGAATACAGCTCGGTGCTTATGAGCATGCGAATGCCAACCGTCAAGCTGATGATGGTGACGGGGATCATGTGATGAGTGATGAGGGTGTTTGTCAAGACGCTCATACAAGTGTTGATGGCAGTCAATGGGGACAGAGCCGAGTTCTTCTGAGTTGATGGACGAAGCTGAGCTGTCGGTTTCCCAGCCTTGATCATTGGTATCTCCCTCCGTCATGGTTTGGTCACCATTTTCGGCAACCGCGACCCGCTTGATCATTCTCTTAGCGCCAAGCTTTGCTCCTCCGGACGACAGTTTGTCATCGACATCTTCGTCCTCATCATTCCCATCGTCGGAATAGGTGCTGCGAAAATCGTAGAATTCACCAATCTCTAGCTGCTCCGCCTCAGTGGTATAGGGAATTTTACAATGACCCTTGTCGCGCATGTGCGTTTGAATAGCGAAACCGTTGTACTTCATCTTACCGCAGTACAAACATTCGTTGAGTTCCTGGATCCGTTGTTGCAATGCGCTCACTAGACCGTCAAGATCCACGAGATACTTTTTCTCCGGAATGAACATGCCGTGAATGCGCTCCATGTGGATGGTACTCAGCTGGACAGTAGGGGAGTCGTAATTGCAAAACAGACATGACTTGAGGGTCAAGTTAGGAGCAGGAGTCGCGGCGGATTTAGTCGAAGTGGCATCGTTGCTAACATCAGACATGGCAACATTTTCCTTGCTATCCCGCTCTTGGCGGGTACGATCAAATGAAACATTGTCCGGTGAAGGATACGGGGGACGCTTGATAGGTGATGTGATCGTGTTGATATCAGTATCCTTCAGGCCTTGAACAATGTGGCCGAATTCCGCATCTGTCTCCGAGTCATCCTCCATTTCGACTTCTTTGGGAAGGGGCTCGCCAAGTGAGAAAGTAGAGCTCATCGTAGAGCTGGTCTCATCGGCGTCTTTGCGTTGGTGGCGGGCAGCTATTTCTTTGGCCTTGTGTTTCTGACTCGCGAGATGGTTTTGATATGAATTTTGGCTAAAATATGTTTTTTGACAGATGACGCATTCTCGCTGGAAACCTGCACGGTTGGCCTCGGCAGTGGTGGCTGCTTTTGCTTGTTGAACTTTGTCTGTGAAGACCTCGGAAGAGATCGGAGGGAGGGAAGCGACGCGACGCTGCAGATTATACCGACTATTGGACATAGCAGCAACAATCGTCAGCATTAGAGATGCACGGATGGTCATACAACTGTCGACTAGAGACATCTTGATATATCACACTTACTGCCAGTCACTTTTCATGTGAGATTTCTGCGTGTCAGCAAAGCGGAAGGCCACTTGACAGGTGTTGCACGTGTATTGATGTGACGCTGGAGTCGCACTTGTTGTTGCTGATGATGTCGCTGCAGCGTCGCCTTTCGCTGAGGAAAGGTGCATTGGCGCACTCGGTCTACTACTAGCTATGGTAGCCATTGTCGGTCGCTTCGTTGAATGTATAGGGAAACTGTCTTTGGTGGTGAACTGGCCGCCTGGTTTTTCGAATCTTCTGAGGCACTGCTCAGGATATTTTTTTTGGTTGTCTGAGAAGTTGGTGTAGGTATCATCGCGGGGCACTCTAATCTCAAAACGTTTGTAATCATGCGGTCCGCACGCACCTTCTATCGATAAAGGACCTATGACGCAATAATCATCCCAATTCGGAGGTAACGGCTGAACGTGTATTTTTAGGGCAAAGCGCCCCTGATTACTGCGCTTGGTCATGGTATTAATTAATAATCTTCACAGGGCGGGCTGCCGGCTGTCACTTGTGGTTCGGCCATGTGACTCTTTTAGCTCGGGGACCAATACCCAGACACAAATCTATTGATAGGTCTCCCTTTTACTTGGATCGCTTTGCGGATTTTACTGTAAACTCTAGGCCATGATGGACCCAAGCCGGTCCACAGATGCAACTTCGTTCTCTACTTAGTTCCTGGCTTCAAGCCTCAGGCGGAAGGCTTGATGGAGGCTTGCAACTACCACACGGTGATCACCCGTGAAGACCTGATGTACAGTCCATTAGTATTAGTATCGCTTGTTTTAGACGATGAAAACCGAACCAGTCTCCCATTGACAGACCGCTCGAAAGGATCGACCTGGGAACTGAGCTTTGTCCTGGGAGCGTTGTAGCATATATGGTGGAGTGGATGACCTGTTTTTAGTCTTGCTCGATCTGTTACAAATGAGCATTGCTATGAGCGACAGAGGCATAATGGTGGACAATACTGGTAAGTTATGTGTAGAGAAATCTCCGAACCATACAATTATTCAACTTGACGAATTCCACGTGAGACGTAACCGAATTTGCTATTCTCCATCCAAGCTCTCTTCAATCCGAGCGACCCAGGCTCTGGAACAGTAACTGCCAGGACTTTCCAGGGCACACGTACTATGGTGGACGGGGCATACAAGCACCAGACATTCTACCCACTCCGGTTCGTGGGAGCCAGTTCTAGAGGATAAAAAAGGGTACGGAGGACATGTAATCAATTATCCAGCTACCTTCAGAGCGTTCGAGAAAAATTCATTTGCGTTATGGAACATCTGGCTACTAGCAGCTAAAACAATGCAATGTGCGCGCTATATATGGAGGCAAGACAAAACGTAAGGACACAGAAAAACCATCAATGCGATCCACTCCTAAAAACAAATGCTCCAATGACTGTATAGATAGAAAAGGGCATCAACTCCAACAGCCCAAGAACCCAAATTGCCTCCTCTTGAGCACAAAATCCCAACCCATGTCCGCATTGCGGATGCAGCATCGCCCCATCCCGCCCCTCCGACCCAAATCGTTCCGTATCTACCGCTGCGAAATGTATCCGGTCCTCTTCACATGAATCCGAATCCTTGGGCGTTCCGCAGCGCCATAGCAAGCCGTTCCCGCAGAACTGCTTTATCGCGATACTCAGGCAGCAGCAGCGTCCCGTAGCACGTGTATGCGGTAGGAAGATGGCCACCCTCTCCTTGTTCGCCGTTTTTCTGGATGACGAACTGAATACCCTGTAACCCGCCTACAGGGATCCGATCGCTCGCCGTGACAAACTCGAGGAGCTTACGCTTCATGTTGTCGTCATAGCGCTTAACTATGCTCCAGAAATCGCGTATTGTGCGGTGTGAGGCGTCGTAGCCAACGTAGCGTGTAGCCCGCTTAAGCTCACCAATATCGATCTCTTGTATGCCCTCTACCACGGATTGCAGGAGGGCTGGCGTGAGAAGGGTAAGAGATTTGGGGTTCAGACAGGTACGGAAGCCACGGGCGAAGGCCTTGTATTGCGGCGCGACGCTCACATCCGTGAGGTAGCGTATGTAATCGCTTACGTAGGCATCCCGGTTATCCCCAGTAACAAGGGGGGCGTCTTCCGGATTATCTGCAGACGTGATGTCTTTGTAACGATCAAACTGCGGCCAAGGTGGGGTTTTTGACGATGTCATCTCCCGAGAGACGTGCTGGCCCAGCAGAGAGATGGAAAACTCGTACGTGCGAGCGAAGATATCATCAACAGCTCCGTCTTTCTCGTCCCACTCTAGGAGACTGGTTAGTCCGCTGGCCAGATCCGGCCAGCCATCTGAGATGTGATGTAACTCTGTTACAGGCTCGCCGAGTAATTTCCTATACAACGCTCGAGGGAAATTTACGGGGAGAGTAACTCCGTTGTAGACAGCCAATGACATGAGGAGACCAACCAGCTCGAATTTCCATTCAGGCTGGAGCGATCCCGGCACAAACCATACCATTCTAGTTCTGCTCTCGACAGAGAAAGCGCCATAATCGGGGTCTAGTGCTGCCGCAATGGCCAATCGGAAAAATTCCTGCTGAACACCACCAGAGTCATATCCCTCCTCGCCCGAAGCCTCGCCGAGATGGATCTTCAAAGGCCGCATGAGCTCTCGCTCCTGACGCCTCCACAACTGGTCGAAAGCGTCCTTTATGACGGAATGTCGGCCGATTTCCAAGATGAAATACTTGGAT
>JAOYMO020426069.1:0-23582 GCA_025802455.2 Iodosphaeria phyllophila | reverse complement strand
TCACTGAGGACGTGATGAAGCGATATGAGGCGTACGGATGGCATACCGTTACAGTAGAAGATGGCAACAATGACCTGGATGCCATGGAGGCGGCCATCCAGAAGTGCCGGGAGGTCAAGAACAAGCCGTCTCTAATTCAGCTCAAGACCATCATCGGATTTGGGTCTCTACAGCAAGGCACTCACGGTGTACACGGCTCACCTCTGAAAGCTGATGATATCAAGCAGCTCAAGACGAAGCTAGGCTTCAACCCGGATGACAAGTTTTCCGTTTCTCAGGAGGTGTATGATCTATACAAAAAGCACGTTTCGGAGAATCAAGCGGCTGAGCAGGAGTGGAACAAGCTGCTGGACAGTTACGCCTCCAAGCACCAGGCGGAGCACACCGACCTCTCCCGCCGGCTCAGCGGTGATCTACCGTCAGGCTGGGAGAAGTCGCTCCCAACTTACACTCCGGCCGACTCGGCCGTTGCTTCGCGGAAACTGTCCGAGACAGTTCTCACCAAGATCGAATCAATCCTGCCGGAGCTGATTGGTGGATCCGCAGATTTGACAGGGTCCAACCTGACCCGCTGGAAGGGGGCCACCGACTTCCAGCCCGAATCGAATGGTCTTGGCAATTACGCCGGCCGGTATATCCGATTTGGTGTGCGTGAGCACGCCATGGGTGGTATCATGAACGGTGTCTCAGCCTACGGTACTCTGATCCCCTTCGGAGGTACCTTCTTAAACTTTGTCTCGTACGCTGCTGGCGCTGTCCGTCTGGCTGCTCTGTCCCAGGTCCGCCAGATATGGGTCGCCACACACGACTCGATTGGTCTTGGGGAGGACGGTCCCACCCACCAGCCTATCGAGACTCTGTCTCATTTCCGTGCTCTGCCTAACTGCATGGTGTGGCGGCCGGCTGATGGCAACGAGACGAGCGCTGCCTACTACATCGCTCTGGCGTCGAAGCACACGCCCAGCATCCTCGCTCTATCGCGACAGAACCTGCCCCAACTCGAGGGCTCCACCATCGAGCACGCCATCAAGGGAGGCTACGTTCTGCACGAGGAGAAGGGCGCTCAAATCACCCTAGTGTCCACGGGCTCCGAGGTCTGCATTTGCGTGGACGCGGTCAAGTACCTAGCCGAGAAGCACAACGTCAAGGCCCGCATTGTGTCGATTCCTTGCTTCGAGGTGTTCGACGCTCAGTCTAAGGAGTACCGTCTCAGCGTCCTGCCTGACGGTATCCCGTCACTGTCCGTCGAGGTCATGAGCACCATGGGCTGGGAGCGGTATACGCATGAGCAGTTTGGCTTGAACCGATTTGGTGCTTCTGGTCCTTATAAGGATGTTTACGGGGTAAGCTATTATTATTATTATTATTATTAATACGGTACCAAGATGGTAACTATTTCTAACATTTTTATTCTCATAGAAATTCGAGTTCACGCCCGAGGGCATTTCCAAGCGAGCAGTCGCCACGGTTGAGTTCTGGAAGGACGTACCCAACGTCCGGTCACCCATCAACCGGGCCTTCCAACAGCTCATTTAGAGCCTGTGTGGTCGCCTAGCATCGTGGAGAGAAAAAAAAAATCACATACCGATGGTGCCGCGGGTTCTAAAAAGGAGAATGGATCGAAGAAACGAGCGAGGAAGACCTAATCAGGCCGGGTACTTTTTAGTCATTTTTTTTTGGTAGCTTAGTTGGTGGCGGTTATGATAAGTGTCGGGCTCCACGCAGGGTCTGCTGCGTAGATGTGACGATGTAGATAATAGACTGAGACAAAAAGTGATTGGCCAGGTCCAGTAGTTTTATGTTTCTGTGTGGAAGATCATAGTCACTGGTCAATGTGCAGTCGCCTGTCATTCGTCTCGTCTGTTGGGTTTCAGCATGGCTTGGGTATTTACAGATCTGACTGCCATTTACAAAGATGAAATGGATGACCCCATCAATCCAGCCACCGGTATTGGGCGCAGATATCACGACGACAGAACCTTCCGCCACGCCCCTCCTCCCTCTCCTCCTTCTCTCTGAAAGAAAAGAGAATAACACCCGCCAAATTACCCGGGTCTCGACCCATGAATCGCTCCTCGAACAGAGAAAACCTCGCCTTCTCCCTTTATATCAAGAAAAAAAAAGCCTTATCCCAGCACATTCCAGACCATCAATGTCTCCTCCCCCTTCCCCTTAATCAATCAGCCTCAGCCAACTGCATGATCAGCTTGGCAGCCATGTCGAGGAAAGGGAAGGGGCTCATGACATCCTTCTCCTCCAGCATGGTGCCATCGGGCCGCTCGTAGCCGACGCACTTGAAGTCGACGAGGTAGACGCCGTACTCCATCTCGTAGATCTGGATCTCGAGGTGCATGTGGACGAAATCCTGCTTGCGGTTATCGTGCGTCGAATAGACGTACGTGTTTTCCTCCGAGGCGGCGGCCGAGGTGGCGGCGCCTGTGGAGATGGAGGATTTGCGGAGGTCTGTGGAGGAGGAAGGGGTTTGGGTTAGAGAGGGAGAGGGAAGGAGAGAGAGGGAAAGAAAGAAGAAAGAAAAAAAGAAAAAAAGGATGACTGACCGTCTTTTCGCCATCGACTCCTAATGTGCCAAGGATCCGCGGGTAGACGATAGAATCTGGTGGGTTCAAAAGTGGCCAGATCGATGGATTCGGAAGGTACGCCCTCGTAAGGGTTGGGTAAATTATCTCGTTTTCGGTACGGGCCATCCCTGAATTTAACCAGTCAGTTATTTAGATCGGATTTCCAGCATGTCTTCCGGCTGAGCTCAAGTCGAAACTTGAAAAGAAGAAACCTGAAAAAAAAAGGAGAAAAAAAAAGGAGAAAAAAGACCCACTCGTTCTCGGGACCATGGATCTTATCAAAGTCCTCATCCACAGCCCACGAGGCCTTGAGCTTGGCCAAGGCCTTATAAATACACAGCAAGGCTTCCCAGGGTGCGTTCCGCGACCGAATGCCAAACTGCCACCGCGTGGGCTTCACTTTCTTGACCGCAGCCACTGGAGTCATGGTCTGTGGCCGCGCCGGATCCAGACTGACGGCGCTCTTGGAGTGAGGCTTCAATCTGCGGGCGGCCTCCTGCTTCTCGGCGGGCGTCCGGGGTTGTGCGGGCACGTCGGCGGTCGGGTTGGGCTGAGTGTTGAGTTGGCCGGCCTCGTCCCCATCCCCGTCCCCGTCTCCGACGCCCTGACGCTCCATGTACTCGCGATGCAAGGCGGGTAGGCTAGTGGGCAGGATACCGATCTTGCTGACGTAGCCGCGGGTGGTGGCGCTGGTGACTGTGGAGCTGAGGGAGCGGGTGGACTCGGCGAGAGGACTGGCTTGGGATTCGTGGAGGTCAGACTCACGGCTGAGTGAGGTTTCGTGGAGCGCGGCGTTGACACTGGCCATATGTTCTTCGTGGTGGATGGTGCTGGGTGGGGAGGTGGCGAGAAATGGGTTCTCTGTTCCGGTGCCATAAGCAGCTGTTGAGGAGGGCGGAGGGTGAAGGGTAACCCAGTCGATCAGTCTTGAGAGAAACACATAGAAGGAAAGGAAGGAAGGAAGGAAAGAAAGCTTCCAAGACTCACGATTCACTTGCATCAACTTATTCTCTCTCACAATCATATATGCATCCTTGATCGCCGAAGGCTCATCGGCCCCGAGCGCCTCCTCGACATCCTTCTTCCCATAACCCATCGTCTTGCTAATCTTATCCGTGACCTCATTGTGCAATTTCTCCTGTACTCTCTGCGGGGCGTTGGGCGCGATATCGCTGGGTCGAATGGCCTTGTTAGGATCAACGCCTGTATTGAGAAATTCTTCCACGGGCGGCGCCAGGTAAGCCGGTAATTCCTTCTGGAACCAGGGCTCTTGGCGTATCTCGTCAATGGTGGCGCGTTGTACGGGATTCACCACCAACATCTTGCGGATGATCTTTTGTGCTTCGCTCGGACACCATCCGGGGATGGTGAAAATGCCTCGCTGGATCTTGGCGAATAGGCTTGGGATGTGGTCATCATCGAAGGGCAAGCGGCCGACCATCAGAACGTACAAGATCACGCCGCAACTCCACACGTCCACCTCAGGCCCCGCGTACAATTTCCCGCTAATGACCTCGGGAGCGGCATAGTTGGGACTTCCACAGCTGGTCTTGAGGAAATTCCCGTCCGTCATGATATTGCTCAATCCAAAATCCGCAATCTTGACGTTCAAGTTATCGTCCAGCAACAGGTTCTCGGGCTTTAGATCGCGATGAACGACTTTGTGGCGATGGCAGTATTCGACGGCACATAGCATCTGCTGGAAGAAGCGCCGGGCCTTATCCTCGCGCATAGGACCATGAGATACAATGTAATCGAACAGTTCTCCTCCCGCATACTCCAGGACCATAATAATCTCCGCCTGCGTCTTAATCACCGTGTACAGCTTGATAATGTGCGGGTGTCGTAGCAGTTGAAGGTACTCTATCTCGCGTTCAACTCGTCCCACCATATCCCGACTGATCAGCTTCTTGCGCGCGATGATCTTGAGCGCTACCTGTTGACCCGTACTCCTATGTACTGCCAGCTTCACCTTGCCGAAAGATCCTTCCCCCAGTGTCCGAATGATGTTGTACGCCCCGATCCGCTGTTCCGTCTTGACCCGCTCACGATGCGGCGGCATTCCCCCGGCCCCTCGTCCATGATATTGCTGTTGTCTTTGTTGTTGTGCTTGCTGATGGGACTGTTGCTGCTGCTGCTGCTGCTGCTGCTGCTGCTGATCCTCGGGTGTTTCCGTGACATTGATCTCCGGCACACCGCGCCGTCGGATCTGCGATGGCGATAGTGAAATCGCCAGTTCCTCCTCATCAAACGGCCGAGGGCGTAAAGCCATTGTATCTTATCCTTTTTCCTTGCGGGGAAAGGGTGAAGTTTCCGTCGAATGATAATGTCGAGAGCTTCGTTTTTTTTTGGTTTTTGGTTTTTCCTTTCTCAAATTCGTGCGCGCTATTGCGCTTGGCGCTCAGACGGGGGGGGGTTGGTGGGTTGTTCCTGGCCTGTGGATGGTTCTGGGGATTGCGAACGAGGGGTGCTGCTGCCACGGATCCTGCTCCTCCTGTGGTGAACGACAATACGGTAAGGGGGTTCGTCATAGGTTGGTTGGCAGGGCTGTTAATGGGGCCATGTCGTGCTGGTAAGAGCTCCATCTTTTTTTACTTGCCGCAATCACAGTACGGTCCCGGTAAGCCCCGGTAAGCCGGTTCTGCTCGGTTGGCTCGACGTTGGATCATCGGGGGCTTTTGAACGACTGAGGGGCCGCGCCAGGAGCTACTGTGTAGGAGGTGCCTGTGCTAATCCCTGTACAGAAGGTAATTCCGACGACCTCGCTTCTCTTCTCGTCAGCTTTGTCTGCGTCCGCGCATTGTGCTAACTTTGATCTTGGGCAAGTGAAACTCGAACTGCAAGCCTCACTGCTTGCAGCTGATTGGTTGTTAATGTTTGCGCAATTGTGTGATATTTCCTTTGTCTCGGCTCTGTTACCTAGTCTCCCTATAGTCGACCTTGGCGCGACGATCCCAGAGGAACCGTACTGGTAAACACCCTAAATAAAGGTCGTCAACCCACTAATTTTGGGGGAAACCGGACATTTGATTCCGGCTGATCGGCCCACCAATTCAAGGAAAGTTGCGGTTATGAGCGCGATTTTTTACGACCAGCACTTCATCATGCACTGCCAAAGCCTTCTGTCTGCTTCTAAGCCACTAATGGTTTAATTTTGGCACCACTAGGGGGTGTCTGGAGGTCACCCTTTGGATCGTGAGAACTTGAGTGTAACGATCAGAATTAGAGCCACCAATTCATCGTCAGCTGCAGGGTTGACTGTGTTACGGACATTGCCAGAGACGAATGATGTCACAGACGCTGAAGACGGAATGTGTCAAGTGACGTTGAACATTGTCGGCTACCGGCAGGCAAACAGCTGGTAACGAGCTCGGTCGTGATGACTCGTGATATGGTGGTGACACAGCCGGTGGATAGGTAAGTACTTGCCGTATTTGAAATCGACGGCCCGACTTTTGTCAGTAGCCATACCCGTCTTTCGGGGGCTTGATCGGAGCATTGACCTAGAAGCTTACCATCTTGGTTCCCTACTTTCAAACCCAGTCCTGATCGATGTTCGACCACTACGTACTGTACTGATAAGTTGTGATTTCCGCTTTTGGGGGGATACACATCCCTGAAGCCGCCAAGAAATCTCGAGTGCACTGTGCAGGAACTTGAGGGGGAGTTATGTACAAGCACCCACATATGCACGACGTCTCCCAAGTCTGCCAATCTTACGCGCCAGCTATTACTGTGCGTAGGCTTCGCCGTTACCACAACAAACCGCAGATGCCAATTGAGACAGATATTTATCTTACAGAGGGTGCGAGCTACCAGACCAGTCAGAAGGACTCAGCGGTCTCGTACGCTGCCGTATGATCCGTCCACGGGGGCAACACGCTGTAGGCTAGAAACTGAGAATTGTTTTTCTGTGGTTATGCGACTGAACACAGCTTGTATAGCATCCACAGACAGGAGCATGTCTTACTTATCAGGCATACTTCCCCCCTGTTTCATTTTTCCCCTTTCGTGGTTGAGAAAGTCCTCCTGGCAAAAGCTCGGCCATTTTTGTTCGAGCTTGAATAGCATCCTCTTGAATCCGAAAATTGTAAACGACACAGGAGACCTACCGGTATGTTTCTCGACCACTATTGCTGAGTGGGAGCAAGTGGCAGGGAGCAGCAAATTGGTAGCACCATACCGGTATTCCCGAGGGCTGGAAGTATTTGTTACTACATGGTATAATGTCGGACGAGCGGAGGGCAGAATCATGGCTCTCGAGAAGAAAAGACATAATGTCACGCTAAGGACGATGCGGCTCGGCTTGAAAATTACTGGTGGCTCTACACCGTTGAAATGGAGACGAAAGCGCTCTTACGAGAATGGGAGAAGCTGGGTCATCAGATGGGATGGGAATGCCAATGGAGCGGATAACGGCGATCACTTCCATGCTAGTTGTAACTGTTGAGACGGAGTTGAATCTGACCATATCAGAGGTACTGGGCGCACATCTAACGTCCGAGACGACGAAATGATGTGCTCTTTAAGTTGTGCTTATGTCTGTCAGTCCAGAGGCTTGAATTACGCTCAGCTCACTTGGTTACGTCGCTAAATCGGGGAAACGAAAGAGAAAAAGGGGCACAAGTGACAAGAGTTGAAGCTGCATGCTTTACTGCACTTCAGCCTGTAATGTGCCTGCACTTGAAATTATAACTAGCCATGCATTATTTCCCAAAAGAGTCCTTCATTGCCCTTAGCTCTTCTCGTTCCTTTTTGATTTGTTTTCTAATCTTGACCAAGGCTAAAAGCTGGCTCTTTTCCGCTCGTATATCACTCAGTCTCCGTTTCCGTTCTGTCAACTCCTGGTCGAACATCGACTCGTTCTCAGCCTCTTCATCTTCTCTGTCAACGCGTGTACGCGCGGACGATTTGCGCCCGTTCATTTCTTCGTGATCCAACTGCCAATTCAAGACACTGGTAATGCCCCGTGTTTTAGAATCAGACTGGGTCATCCCCGGAAAATTATCAGATCGCGAACTGAGTTGGCATGCATCGCCCGCGGAATAATCGTCATCCGACTCTATCTCAATGGCCGTTTGTTCTTGAGATGCGTCAAATCGCCAATTTGCTCTTGTTAGCGAGTTGTTGTGTATGTGTCGACGCGAAGAAGACTTTTTCGACGTAGCGTCCTCGACAGACCCAGTTTCGCTGGACCCCTTCCACTTGAGCAGAAACGCATCCCAGTACGCTAATGACGAGTCAGTCACTATGCTGTGCCAATTCACCGAGAGATACCCCTATCAGAATGAGCACTCACCTATGGCATGAACCTGCTGGTCTTTGGTAAACCCGGAAAGCTTGGCTTTGTCCATGCGATGGTTTGTTTTTATGTGGGATGTCAAGCCTGAGGTTGCGAATTTTTCTAGACTCAATTGCAATTGGTCAGCACTCTAATGACGAGAACATGAAGGCAATACGTTGAACAAATTTCCCAGGCACTGATTGACACTTTCATTGCACATGACCTTTCGGCTATCGTCCAGGGTCATCTAGAACCGGCAGAATAACTCGCCATAAGGAATCAAAATCTGATTGTTCTATTTTCGTTAGCCAACAGTAGCATACAGAGTTGGAAACATAGTAGGCGCACCTCTATCTCGAACGCTGGCACGCCATCGGGGCGCGTGCCATAACTGTTGTAGGTCATCCAAGGATGCTAAATTTTTATTTTAGCTTGATTATCATCGCAAACCAGGAGCATTAGTCAGAGCAGCGTATATATACACGCTTGGAGTACAGTTGAGCCATTTCGATAATGTTACACTTCTCATTGTCCAATCATCCAGGCGTGACGTTTGCGAGGAGGCTTCGATCACACGGTGTGGCAGTGGATTTGAGAAATAGATACTCGCTGCTGTCAAATACAGTAGTACGCGTCCAACTGATCACGTAGTTTGGACGTGGTAGAGTCGTTAGCATGTGAATGAATGTGTACTGTATCTAGGTAGGAAGGTAGGTAGCGGAGTTAAAACGGAACGAATTAGAGGGCACGATTGGTTATTTCGACAACGTCGCTACGGCTTCACCAAGGTACAGTACACATTTGAGTGCATACACAGTGGAAGCCTTGAGTTACGTACCGGTACCGGTAACTGTTGGGCGATTTAATCGTCAAATACTCTGTAAATCGTACGTATGAGCTATTCATAGAAGAAGATTCTTCATCGATAGCCCAAGTCACTCACCAGCGTTTGATTTTCCTCTTTCGACCATACCGGCAAGATGTTCAGGCATTTGTTTTCTGCAGTCTTCAGTGAATGGCCACTACCGCAGGAATCCACGATACTTGGATCTAGTTATCTGGGGCTAAACACACGCCTTCACAGATGCCGAACTTGCGAGTGAATACATCCACCGGGATACAAAACTTCAGGGAGCGTGATACGAGTGTCGTGGGTTTCTGCGGTAGATCGCGTGTGACATCACAAGACTGTATGCAGATGAGATGTGATAGGTCTTTATCGACACTTCTCCTTACCAATGAACGGACTTGAAGAGCCATTGTCACATGCATTTCCGTTGTCGAAGCAGTCTTACAAAGTTGGCAGGCAGTTCGTCTTATTGTACAACAACGGGTGGATACTATGGAAAACGAAGTCGAACGACGGAGTAGCAGTATTAATCTCCAGTCTCAAGCTACCATACCGGTGTATGGATTGGGAGTGACTAAATTGTGACCAGTTGCGTAACACAAAAATGCAAGAAAGCATTGGTTCGTCAAGATAGAACCGCCTTGGATTGCCCACAATCCATTGCGACTTTTACCCATACCGGGATCCATCAAAGTCAGTTTCCACTTTCGATTCTTTCGGACTGTGACTTACCGAACTCCCGCGAAGCCCCCTTCACATCCTCAGCCGCAGCAAAACTATGACGCGGGGGGTCTTGCACTGGCTGGTACATATTGTCGTAATTTCCTGGCATATGCGTTAGTTCCCGGCGTTCATCTGTCTTGACCTCTTTGATGGTTAGGCTAGGCGTTCCGCTCCATCGATTTGAGCTTTTCAATAAGTTTAGCTGCCAAGAAATCAGAAAGCCCGAGACTGGTTGAGGAATGATTATTAGTATGCTCGACCTGCTTCATACATTGCTAGACAATGCCAGTAGACTCACATTCCCTCATTTGTAACCACCCGATACGTATTATTAGGCATGAAATCTCCCACGATATTCCCATCTCCATCCACCTGGATACTCCCAAAAATATCCTCTGGCCACGCAATGCGCGCAAAATCTGGCGGATTCCTCGAATCAGACAGATGGACAAACCCGCCTAAGCCTGCTCCTCCTACGTTACCCCTATCGGCGCCGCTTCCTCTCTTCTGTCCCTGACGCATGCTTTCAGAGCCAAAAATGATGCTTGCTGGGCTAGCGAAAGCTTTGGCTTGGTTGGCAAGATCGGGGTCCCCTGCAACATGGGCGCAAAGAACGGAGTGCAGGATGGGTATGAATTTGGGGTTCTGTGTGAAGGAGCGCGGAGTCGGCGGGAGCTGCGTGGTTGTCCCAATGGCTAGATTGAGAGATGGCGGGTCCGTGTCGAGATAGGTTAGGATGTGGAAACCATTAGACCCGCGGCTAGGGAAAGCTTTCTGTACGTCACAAGGGTGAGTTCGAGGCTTGGAGGCACTGGGCGAAAATGGTCGAGCTCACTATGTGGCGGTTGGTGGGTAGGGTTGATATGCTCCGCTGGGATAGCAATCTGCACCTGGCAGACGCCATTCTGAGTGGTTGAAGAACCATTTTGAGGGTGTTCGTGACGTTCGAGGAGACGTCCCCGTTGACGAATCAAATTTGGTGAATTGTAGATTCCAGTAGGGTCTTCAATGGTTACAAATTCGGAGCATGAAACCTCCTGAGCTTTTTACTGTAAAGGATCACCAGCTCAGTACGGTACCATATGTTAGTACAGGTGTGATGTCAAAAATCAATTTACGCGTAGAAATACTGGCTAGGAGCTAGACGCGACACGTCGTGCGCTCCATGCCTGCGAGATCATGTGAAAGTCACAATTTAGTCAACAAAGCAGCAAATGTAAATAGATCTTACCGAATTTCACGCCCTCCCCAGACGAAAAATCACAATTCCAGTTAAGAGCCAATTCGCACAATGAGTAAACCGAAGACCGCGTCCATATTCACAAACAAGGCGCTGAAGTCCTCCGACACAATCCCGTCTTCGTCCATTGCCTTTGGTACACCCACACATACACCCAAATCATTCGTCATCGCACCGGCAAAAGCAACTATCCTACCCATCCTGCTGCCGCCCGCAACCCTCCGACCACTCGCCTTCCGAAGTTTTACTAAGAAGCACAGCTTGACGCTCTCATCAACCGCGCTACAACAATTAGCGACTTTTATCGGACGGCACTGTGGTTCGGGATGGCGCGAAGAAGGACTAGCGGAGAAGGTGCTAGAGGAGGTGGCCAGATCGTGGAAGAACGGGAATGGCGGGGTTATAGTGGAAGGTGACAGCACTGGACTGAAGGATATCTTGAAGACGCTAGAGGGTAACATGAGCGGTGGCCGGATCGTCACGGGCGCGAAGGGAGGATTAAGCCGGCAAAACAGTTTAGCGATGGATTCACTACTGGACTCGAATCTTAAGAATACCAGGCTAGGCCTGCGACCCAAGGTTATGGCACGCGATGATAGTCAGGCGAGCTTTGGCATGTCGGGACTTGGCGTACACGATGGGGAAGAAGCTGCAGACGAAGACGAAGGGTTGAGCGATCCGAGAAACTGGATGAAGGTGATTGATGCGTATCACCAGCCGCGCATGACCTACAACGTGTCCAAGAAACATTTCGAAAAAGAGACGTCAAAGCCTTCGTTAATGCCGTCATCTTCTCATAAGACGGCGTTGTTCAGGAATAGATATAACATTATTCACCAGAGGTTGATGAGGAATGTGTCGTTCCAAGAATCGACGGTATCCGTCACCAAGGGATCAAAACAGTCATCTCTCGACTCGCAGGAGACGCACAGGATCACACCCATCTCGAACTTGTTGGGGAGACATGGGAGTCACCACATGTTACTGGGGCTCTTGTCTATTTTACCCACAGGAACTCTCTCTATCAGTGACTTGACTGGAACTATATCTCTAGATCTATCTCACGCGATCTGTATACCCGACGACTCCGCATGGTTCTGTCCCGGAATGATTGTGCTGGTGGATGGCATATACGAAGAAGAGGATGAATCAAGGGGGAGAGGATTGGGCTCAAGCAATGGTATCGGCGGCATCATCGGTGGTCGGTTTCAGGGTCTCTTCATTGGCCAGCCTCCAAGCGAGAAGCGGAATGCAACCCTTGGCGTGACTAACTCCAACACTGATGCCGATCATGCTATTGGCGGTGGCTTCGGCTGGATAGACTTTCTGGGTGTAGGTAGCGAACGCGCCGTTGGTACCAAGATGCGAAGACTCGAGAATCGGATCTTGCGGCTTGCACACACAGATGATGATACTGGTACCCCGCCGCCAACTCGCGGCCGCATTGTTATTCTTGGGGAGATGAACCTGGACCAGCCCCGCGTACTGCAAGCCCTACGTAAGATTTTGAGCATCTATAACACCGATGCTGAAGGCTCATTATCGCCGCCTATGACTTTCGTACTTGTGGGTAACTTCACACAGCACGCTGTCATGGCTAGTGGCGGGGCAAGCGGAGGCAGCGTGGAATACAAGGAATACTTCGATTCCCTTGCATCCGTGTTAGCTGAGTATCCAGCGCTATTGCGGTCATCAGACTTTGTCTTCGTGCCAGGCGATAACGATGGCTGGATGGGATCTTTCGGCGCGGGGGCTGCCGTACCGTTACCCCGGAAAGCAATTCCAGACATGTTCACCTCGCGTATCCGGCGCTCCTTTGCAACGGCCAACGCGGAGCCAGGCACTCGAGGAGGCAAAGGGAACGCCATATGGGCTTCTAACCCCGCTAGATTGTCCGTGTTTGGCCCTTGTCACGAAACCGTGCTGTTCCGCGATGATATGTCAGCGCGACTGCGACGGACGGCGGTGCGACTCAAGTCACCACAGGAGAAGAGCCACGAGGACCGACCGCCCTCTGCCCCCGGTACCGACGACATCGAGATGTCAGGGGCATTGAATGATATCCCACCAGTCGAACAAGTCATGGACATCGACGACATGGTGACAGAAGTCCCACAACCTAAACCCGCGGGGCCCCCCACTATCGGCAAACCCGAACTCTCCTATGATATTTTGACAGCGCGCAAGCTGGTGAAAACCCTGCTTGATCAAGGCTTTCTCGCCCCTTTCCGGCAGCAGATCCGCCCGCTGCATTGGGACTTTGCATCTGCGCTACATCTGTATCCTCTGCCCTCGGCCATGGTACTGGTCGACACGACGGCCCCGGCCTTCTGCATCACATATGAGGGGTGCCATGTGATGAATCCGGGTCCGGTGCTGGTTTCGGGTCGACGAGGTTTGGGGAGGTGGTTGGAATATGAGTTAGGGGGGTCGGGGAGATTGAGAGAGTGTCCTTTTTAGGTGAAATGATGATTCCTTGAAGAAGAATCTATGCTGGAGAACCCTTCAAGCTCCATCATGACGCCTTAAAGCCTACTATCTACCGTTATACTGTGATACTTACCGGTAGTAAAGTCACAAGAGATACGGCACGGGGATTAATACCGTACTGGATTGCCAAATCGGCCCCAGATGACGGTGTTGTTTCTGAATTCTGAGAGCCTCTTGTGAATGGGATTGATGGTAGTTCTCTACGAATCGTCGATACTTACCCCTATGTTACTGATATATTTTGTTCAATTGTAGATGCTTTTTGTGTATTTCTCTCAAGGGGGTTTGAGCCTAACAGGTTCCGCAAGACCTAAATCCTTGCAACCCACCAGAGCCACAATGCCCTGAATGCAAGTTCAAAAATTCAAGATGATCAAACCGCCTCCGTTGATCCGAAAGTTAGTAGGCAAGACGCCACCGAATTCAGGGGCAGCTTTGCTTACAGACTTTCGGGCAAGCGGAGGTATTGTAGATTGATCTTCATGGGAGTATCTGACCGTAAGCAAGCTGTGACAGCGATACCACCGCCTGCCTAAAAAGTGATACGTGTAACCTAGCGCCATGGTCATACCCTAGCCTGCCCTTCGTCATTTCCAACCAGGGCCTGTCTACAACATCTTTTCTGCCTCCAACCATCATTGAACCAGCCAACAATCAAAACCGGATTCGTGACGCAGACAGCTTGACAGTAGTCTCGCTCTTCAATTCGCCATTCACTCGATCTCGACATAATAAATCGACGGGGGAGGGGGACAATCAATTCGACCAGCTTACCCAGTTCGTTTTGTATCGCACCCACCAATTATCGATTCACGCAGTCACACCGAGCTCGCATCCACATTCATCAAATCCACACCCACACCAGGCAGAACCAGGCACACCACTCACGCGACCAGGTGCCACCTGTGGACTGGTATCTTTGTTTCCCCACCATCACAAGCTACATGCTTCCGATTATCACGAAATTGGCACAGTCCAAGGCGAAAGACCATTGCGACAGCAGCAGTAGCGTCACCGTCACCATCAACAACAACCATCAACAACCACAACAACCATCAACAACCACGACAATAACGACAAACCGAGACATATCTAAATTGCATTAGCCGTCAAAGTGCATCCCACATCCTTCTCTCCCACCCCCGATCTCGACCCGGATCCAGATCCCCCGATCAAAACGATCAAAACGATCACAGCGATCACAACGATCACGACGAAACAAGCAAGCAAATAGGCTGTCCAGGCGCCTCAGTAGCACGGCGCGGCAGCATCGGCCCCGCCGCCGCACGCGTCCATGTGGTGGTTCTTTAAGGTGGTCCTTGGCTCCATCTTCCTACTAACTGTGGTGCTATCGATCCCTATATCTTTCGATGTAGGGGGTCGCGACAGTGGGCTGGCTTATAGCCTGGCCCTTTTTACTTTCTATTTCTTCTACAGCGCCTTAAAATTAGCCACACCCGCCAGGTCACGCGTAAGATGGAGCATCACCCGCTTACTACAATCCGCCCAGTGGGTTGCTATTCCCGTCCTACTCATATGGTCACTGCACCGGTTTGCTGTGGATGCCGATAGCACCGACTGGGTGTCCAGGACCATAGGTGGATTCATGGGCCGCAAACATCGTACCTGGTCAGAGTACTTCTTTGGCGACAGGGGAGTGGTTGAGAGCATCACGCTCGGGAGCTGGGACAATACTCTGCGGTACCTGAGCCCTGTCTTTCAATTATTGGAGGGATTTTGCACGCTCCTCGTTATCCAAGCGGCTGGCCAAATCACAAAGTGGCTTGTCAACCGAGGAAGGAGCGACACGTGGGTTGTGAGTTTGACCCAAATCTTATCAAGAGTGCATTTAAAATTTGCGATTGAATTTGATCAGAATTGGATTACTGACATGGTGTCTCTCTATCATCTTCCTACCATAGCTGGCCCTCCTTATGTTCTCAGCCTCCGTCATTGCCAGCGCCATCTACTTCCTCTGGCGCATGGCTCTTTTCCCTTCCATCAATAATGTAGACGCTACGCTGATTGGTGTTACTGTCACATCGGCCGTATTTCTCTGTGCCATCGGCATCACATCCGGCCGCGGAAACCCCGTCGAATCTTCACTCCTCTTCGCCTACGTTGTGCTTTGCGTCTACCAAATATTCACCGATTATGTCCAGTCTCCCGAGGCGCAAGCGGCGGCGGCCGAGCAGGCCGCAAATCAACCCGACTTCCCACCTTTACCACCCATTATCATGGCCAGTTATTCCACCTTTTTACACTTACTCGGCTCACTTCCATCTGCCGTGTTTTCATCCCTCAACTTCCTCCATGCCGCCTTCCAGACCATTGCCCCTTCGGTCATGATCTCCCTCACATATCGCATCATTGTATTTTACTGCGCCACTCGAATCATTCCCGCCGTGCGAGAATCAGGCGCCAGAGCCCTTCTTGAGGAGCCATCCCTCGATGACTCCGACGGCGCCAACAGGCTGTTGGGCTTTCTTTCATGGTTTTCTCCGTCGATCCTCATAGCCTTGTACACGAGTCTGCTGCTCCAGCATTTTTCCACCAACAGGGAAGATGGCTGGACCTTGCATAATGGCGATGCCGGCGGTAACGGCTGGCGCTGGGTCAACGTGGCGGGCACCATGGCCTTATATGCTGTGGAATTGTATCTGGGCCATGACGACGTAGATGGGTCTATGAATCACTGGAAGACGGATTAGTTATGAGATTTCTATATTTTTCTCTTTTTCTTTTTTCCTTTGCACCCTTTCCCGATACGATACCGAATGAATGTCAGAAATTGCGCAGGACTGGTCTTTCTTGTTAGACCGGATTCCATGCGGGAACAAAGGTCGAATTGTGTGACTTACGACTACGGCGGCTTAGCTTAGGGCTGGGGGGTTAAGTTAATGTTTACATGCTAGAATTCACGGTTTTGCAATGCAAAGGCTGGGTGGTGGGGGGATTCCCGGGGAGTTCAGGGGTAGGGGTAGGGGTAGGGGCAGGGCGCTGATGATATCACACATGGGCTTAGTTATGGATAAAGAAAGCATTTCAAGTTCCCATTCGCAGAGAGACGAGCTTTGCTACTGACCGCTGGTAGATGGGAGGAGGGTTACGAGTCGTGGCTCAGGTTGGCTCATAATCCATCCATTCTGCTTTTGGGTTCTTCGGCGGAACTACAGTATTAGTTGCTTCTATCATATCAGAAATCATGATGGATTTCCACATTAACTTTCTTTAAAAAATGGTAAACGGGTGTTGCGTAGGAGTATATATGCCGCGTTTAGTCGCTGAGAATACTCGGTACAAGCCTCTACGTTCCGTATCCAATATGGCGGGACCGTTTTCGACTCGAGAGAAGGGATGAACAGGACATAACAGTTGATAGACATGACAGGCGGTAATGAATAGACGAGATAGGTACGGCATGTGTAGGAAAGGGGTAAAAAGGATGTAGATGGCAATATACAGTCGCACCATACGGCACTAGTATCCAGTTATACTTTTTCTCTATAATTATACAAATATCATCCCCTAGTTTGCGGCCAGACTTCGCATTGAATTTGCGTGATGTAAAGTTTAGTAGCAGTTTTGGAGATAGGTAATTGCTGCTGCGTGCAACTTACCGCGTAAATGCTTGACAAGAGGCAACTTCGGATTCGGACGTCTCGACCAGCTCCCTATCAGTACCGATATTGGTATGCCACACTGTTGCATCCGAGACCTACCTGTGCTTCCTGGATTATCTAATCCGAAGGCTTACGTAGTGTACGCTAGTCAAGATGGACAGTTGGTTATTATTGCAGATTTGGGCCCGAAGGGTCACGATAGTTACCAACTAACTAACGTCGATTTCATCTACTTAAAAAGACTCTAATCTGCGTGACCGGAGTCCCGAGTGGGTGATACAGACATAAACGTTTTATTTTACTTATCCAAGACACATATACCAAAGATATTGTAGTGCCTGTAACTTATTTGCAAACTCGCTCCAATCTAACAGTGGCGTTCCAATTTCAGAAATCCGCGCACAATACCTCCAATGCTTTTGCAAGAAATGGTAACAAGGCAATGCTATGTGCCAGGCAGAAAACTATCTCGTAAAATCAACAGACCATGACTAACGGCATTGCCACGGTGTTGGCTGATAAGGCCAATAATACTTGATCCCGTTACACCGTTCTCTTTCCGGACCAAGTCATGAGAATCATTGTACCTCTTATCTCCGAGCAACAATTCAGATCTCCTCAAGAATTAGGAGGTATCTGGTTCATCAACTTAAAGCAAATCGCGTGTCAATAGGGTTACAATCGAATATATGCTAGACTAGGTCTGCAATTCGAGATGAAACTGGTTGCCCATAGTCCTACACAGTAGTAGCAGTTTCCATGCTTTGATGCCGTTGTGGAGCTTGAAACGGGCTGCTGTTCAACGTTCGTGGAACCGTTAGCCAGCATTGACCAACCCCGTGTCGCTATCTCGCACAATCCAATCCCCACTAATGAGATACGTACCGCACGGTCAAACCACCGCGCACGGCTCCGCTCAGCGCCGGACAACGCTTACACAAGTGGTGTCAAAATGGCACGAGGCCATCATGATGGCAAACATCTACCGCAGGACCAGTGATGATGGACCTGACTAGCAGACAACGATATTTTGACAACAACAGGAAATCTCAACAATAGATAAAAAATTCTATGAGATGAATCCCTATCATGAGCAATCATAACTAGCTCCTTATCTGAGCATGAAGTCATATCGCTAAGCGCTAGGAGCGGCCATCATGAGGCGGCTTAGAGAAAGAGCTTAGTCTAGGGGCCGTTGAAGTCATGTGGAGCTAATGAACCCCATGCCTTGCGAGTGGTTGATTGATAAATGCACCTTTATCAGTCGTTCCGGCCCGCGATTACGGGGGTTAGCCACGGCGCCGAAATCGTCGTGGCCGGAACGATTCCGTGGCCGGTTTCAGTTCCGGCCTAGAAGTACAAAAGCGATGCCATTCGCACCCGGAGGCCCGAAGTGGGCTTTCCGCTCCCTCCTTCTTGTCAAACTGCTTTCTTCTCTGGCACCAAAAAAAAAAAAGAGAAAGTTTTTCCGAAGTGTACAGCGTCTGATCCCAATATTGTTCCGGTCATCCCCGTACCCCTTGCTACAATAAACTATCGTCGTCACGGGAAGCAAGTGCCCACACCTTAATTCTAAATACCTCGTCTTTATCTTGGATCTTCTTGATCTCCAGCCAGGTCCTCATCCACGAACAACATTCTACACATACACTGGCTTTAATTTTGCTCCACCAGCGTTGTCATTGTTATCGTCAAGATGTCCTCAACCGGCTCTATCACGCCTATCTCCTTTGATGTCCTTCACGATGCCAGACCGCAGGATACATCTCTGCCGGCCTTCATGGTGTCGACTAGCCGTGGCTTTCTCCCCCGGATGGATCCCATCGTGGAATTACCACCAGAGTTCGATGCCCTTGATGCCTTGCTCTCTCGTATGGTGGGTTGAAATTTCCTTCCATTCATATTATCTTTCCTTAATCAAAGTCAAATCTCTTTGCTATTACTCGGATTTCTTTTGCATTCGTTCTTGAATTGTTATACCTCTTGCGTATAGTGTTACATCATATTGGGCCTTTCGGATCCTGATACTAGGTTTCTTTTTCTTCTTCCGTCTAGACGTGTCCATATCATTTTACTTTTGTAAAATGTTGGAGACCAGATTTTCGCAACCAACAATACCGTTCATGGTTATTTGTCAACCTCATTAGCCCATCTCAACCGTCCATCATATCTCATACTCAATCTGATGATATATCGCTACACTCATGTTTTTATTCATCATCATCATTAACAACAACATTATCATCACTTACTAACACCTGAACCACAGCCTGTGAAGACCATCAACGGCACGGAAGGCCTTCTGGCTCACGGTAAACTTGGTGACGCGGTGCACAGCGAACTCCCTGACCTCACCGAGCAGGTTGACAAGTACAAGGATAACCTTCCTTTGCAAAATGCTCTGTACCGAGACTATTCATTCCTTGCATCAGCCTACTTGCTCGAGCCCTGCCACTTGCGTTTCTTGGAAGGCAAACCGTATGGCTTGGCGAGGGACGTCCTTCCGGTTAACATAGCAAGGCCTATTGCGAAAAGCGCTGAACTGTATGTTCTACCATGATTACCAATCTTATAAAGAAAATTGTTATTTCTTTTTGACCGCTAATGTTTTAATTGAATTGCAGTTGTGGCTTCAAGCCCTTCATGGAGTATGCGGGTTCTTACGCTCTCTTCAACTATCGTTTAGCCGAGCCATCTAAGGGCTTGGAGTATGACAATCTCCGCTTGATTCGTGCCTTCGAGCACGGGTTAGATCCCAAATCTTCTGAGGCGGGCTTCGTTCTGACCCATGTGGCAATGGTCAAGCATTCGGGCTCTCTTGTCACAGGCGTAACAGCCTGCCTAGACATTTGCTCCTCCAATCCCGACCCAAAAAATAGCACCACACGTAAAGCATTCAATGATGGCTTGCAACAGACTCTCGGCGCGCTCGTCAAGATCAACGGCGTCATGGAGACAATGTGGGATAAGTCGAAGCCGCGCGCCTACACGTCTTTCCGAACTTTCATCTTCGGTATCACATCGCAGTCCATGTTCCCCAACGGTGTGACGTACGAGGGCGTGAAAGACGGCGAGTCCATGTCTTTCCGCGGCGAAAGCGGTGCCAACGACTCCATGATCCCGCTCATGGACAACTTTTGCCAGATCGGCATGCCGGACACGCCGCTGACGGGTATCCTGCGCGACTTCCGCAGCTACCGTCCAGGCGACCACAGAGCCTTCCTCGAATACGTGGCGGCGCAGTCCTCTCGGATCGGCGTGCGCGCGTATGCCCTGAACACTGCATCAGGGCCTCGGCCAGCCGACGCCGAAATCACGCGTTCGCGCAGTCTCTGGGTGCAGGTTCTCAATCAGGTGCGCGATTTTCGGTGGCGCCATTGGTGTTTTGCCCGCGAGTACATTCTCAAGCAGACTAGTCACCCCACTGCCACAGGCGGCAGCCCAATCGTTACTTGGCTGCCGAACCAGCTGCAGGCCGTCATGGAAGATATGTCGGAGGTGTATGAGCGGGTAGGTGGCGGACTGGGGGAGGTCTGCGAGGATATCATGGCGCTCGTTGAGAGGCAGCGTGATGGACTGCGAAAAGAGGTGAAGAAATATTGCGAGGAGAGAGGCGTGGAGCATTTGAGTTCTTGAGAGGGAGAGATGCTTCACGTAGTTGAGTGCATACCGTACATGATTTAGCGTTAGTCATACGAAGACATCAGCATGAAATCTATCTAGTATTGTCAATTTGTTTACTGTCATATAAGGCATTTCAAAGTCGCTGTTCAAGAATTTGCTGTCGTTGGCAGCAAATGGTGAGCACGCAGGCATCTGATGGATCGACAAAAACCTACTACAGAATGCCGAGGTTTGGCCACAGGACCCACATGGGGACCCTGAGATAGTTATCACACGATCCTAATGCGCGCAGAACGCGGCTGTATTTACTTGCAATTTTCACAAATCAAAGGTCGTCGCACAGGTCTGGAAAATTATTGAATGTATTGTGTGAAGGATCTATGTACCCATCCACTGAGCTTTCCCATCGATCAACATGGGAGAAGCTTTCCGGATATTCATGATACCGAAACGCCACTAAGATGCAGCCATCCTCTCAATCCTGCGCCTCTTCTCACTTTTTTCTTCCCGCCAGACCTGAATCTCCATAGGTGCTGGCCAGTCCTTTATGACCAATGCGATCCGGTGAAGGAAGGCAAGATAGAAAAGAAGAGAAGGTCGTGTCTATCATACACATTACGTGAGGCGAGAAAAGCAAACCGTTACGCCAGGTGGCCATGGCCCAAAAAGCCCCTCTTTACATCTATGACTCGCGCCGTGCTGTGCGATTCCGTGCAATTCCGATCCGATATGGCGTAGAGACGCAGAAGTGAAATGGAGTAGAGAATGAGAAAAGCAAATGATCTCTCATCTTGGTCTTTCTCAAAGCAACGCACCGCCCTCGTCCATATCCCCCTCTAGGGTCTCAGGATCCATGTCCCGTTCGGTCTTAAAGTCGTAGCCTTCATTGAGAAGCATCTGCTCAACCGCGTCTTTGACGTCGCGGGCGTAGAAGCTAGGGGTCTTCGAAGGCGTGGTCCCTGCTTCGTAAACACCACTCTCAACGAGCACGCTGCGCCAAGATGCGCCGATGCGCGACTTGAAAGCATTTGCTCCAGCAACATCGCTTTCCGGATTATCTCCAATCATGTAGATGGTTTGAATGGGTAGAGGCTCCATGGGAGCATCGCTGTTGGAACTAGCGCGGCTGTTTTGCTGCTGAAGCTTTTCATTGTACGCAAACAGGGCGCGTTCAGCATACTCGTAGGTTGCAGTCGTCGGTTTTCCAAACTGGGTGTATCGGAGGGCTTTACCACCCGTGGCCTGAGCGAAGATGCCTTCCAGAGCCGCTTTGAAGCCGCCCTGAGCAAGACGCGGTAGCCGGTAAGGAGTTGCCCACTCAAAATCCGGATTACAGAAGAATAGCTGTGGGGGCTTATCAGAAAAGTAGCCATGGTCCGGTAGGTCGACGTCGCCTGCCATGTTAGAGCGTGTGCCAATGCGGCCGCCACTGGATAGCAGCAGGTCAGTGACCACTTGCAAATCCATCATCCAATCACGAGGACTAGACCAAACAAGGATCGCGGCGATTTCACCTTGTAGAGGAGGTTTCCGTCCGAATTCTCTGTGTTGTGTCGCAGTCACTTCGGGGAATGGGTGGACATGAGGATCATCGACGAAGAAGTCAGAGGGGATGACGACGTTTTTGAACCCGTAGGCATGCGCCACATGACGAATGCGATCCTCGGCTCCTCCGAGGCATAAGACAGGCTTTTCACCGTATTCAGGGACCAAATCACGGAATGGCGTGTGGCTTTGAATGAACTGTGCTTCCTTGATCTGCAGATCCAAGCGCTGGCCAAGAAGCTCAGCGTGCTTCTCCTCAGTGAGTCCACCCCCGTTTGTGAGGAGAATGAAAGGAATGTTGGCATCTTGCAGTGCCTTTATGGCTTCTCGGGCGCCTGGAAGTGCCTCCTTTCCTCGGAGAAGAACACCGTCAATGTCAAATGCAAAGGCAATCGTGCCTTTGGCATTCTTCGGGGCTGTTATTCCCGACAAGATGGGTGGTGCTTCTTCCATGGGGGGCGTTTCAGTATGTAAGTACTCGGCGAACGTGGTGATACTAGACACACGGCTCAAGCCGGTGGGATAAAAAGATGATACGTTGGTGCTGCTCGTGGTACGGCTGAGATCTGTAAGTGATGGTGAATCGGATGGGGCGACAGATCTCTGAGTACTGTATGAGTGGGCCGGTATGGGCAAACCGGGCCGACTTGGTGAAGGCGCCATCTTTAAATAATTAATCTCCTGGCTAGCAGTTGAAGGAACAATAGTATTGTTGCGCAGCAATCTTAATTGATGGAATCTATTGTAGCGATTGTCGAGATGGATCGCGGTGATAGTGTTGCTTTGACAATCGAGGTTGGTACCACACAAGGATGATTGTGGATGAACACACAGTGTTTTTCTATCAGGTGCTATGCGTGACTTGGAATGAGTTGATAATTGTGACCAAGACCAGTGGGCGGGAGTCGAAAACGTTCTGGATTGCTAGAACAGGGTTTGACTTGGTGAGGGCTGTCGTCAAAATGCCCGATGAGTATTGCCCAGGGGTTTTTGCAACCGTAGAGCTGACCCCAGGAACAAATTCCTTGTTCCAATGCACTGAATAGAAAGCCTTGATTAGATGTTGCAAAACGTCCAGTAACGTTCAATCAAGGCTTACCGCGAAGACCATTGACTATCATCAACAAAGAAACCCGAGCGTCGCTGCTAACATGGGTGAAGCTGTTGGGCCCACAGTTGCGTCGAATAGAATTGAAAAGCTCCAAGCCAATTGGTAGATGATTTCCAGCCAGTTCAGTTGCAAAAGGAGGTCCACCGCTGAAGTACATGCACCGTTAGTAATGGTTCAGGTTCTGATAATGAATGAGAGTAATAGAATGAAAACTTGTCGCGGATGGCGATGGCAGATCAGCGCTAGTTCCTTCCAGGAAGGTGAACTAGGCTGCTAATTGTGTGTAAATCTTCGGAGCCTGTGCCGACTGCAAATAGCTGGGGTGCCTAGAGCAGTCGCAGTATGCCTCATCAGAGGCCCGACAAGTCGGTTGATCTTCAGGGTGCAGCTGTTTAGAAGCATGCGATGACAACCTAGAGCCCCGCATAGCACTTGCATTGTGGATGAAAGCAGCCTGGCAACAAGCTGGGCTGGGCACGAACAGAAAGGCTCGGCCAGGATCAGACCGGGACT